>JAURVB010012584.1:0-11231 GCA_033002965.1 Piper betle | reverse complement strand
GATAAAATCTACCTTTCTTATATTTAATATTTAATGAAAGAAAATGAATGACCACAGGCAATAATTAACATACGGAAAAAGTAAAAAAAGAGAGAAATTTACGGAAAATAATTCCTCAAAATCGTGTAAATTATGAATAAAATATAAAAATATGAAATTTAACAAATTAAAATTCAATAAAATTATAAAAATATAATAAAAATACCTCTCGCGTTTGAACCCGACTAATCTCAATTTAAAAAAAATAAAAAATAAAAATATCTTTGCCCTGAAGAAGGCCACGAGTTTGAACCCATCCAAATTATAAAAAAAAGAGAAAATTTTTCGGAAAAATAATCCCTCCAAATCGTAAATTATGAATAAAAGCACCCTTTCTTATTTTTTATTTTCTTACAATAAAAATAGAAAATTGAACAAATTAAAATTCAAGAAAAATATAAAAATATAATAAAAATATATATTGTAGTGGGTCGTAGGTTTGAACCCGATTAACCTTGATCTTTTTAAAAAATAAAATAAAAATATTTTTTGCTACGAAAGATCATGAGTTCGAACCTAACTAACCTTAATTAGTAACTTTCTACTAACAATAGTCAGTCTAATTGCCAAGAGTCAAGGCACTTGGGTCAATCTTTTTCAAAAAATAAAATAAAAATATTTTCCCTTGTGAAAAAGATTATGGGTTCGAACCTAACTAACCTTAATTACTAATTTTGTATTAACAAGAGTTAGTCTAATTGCCAAAAGTGAAGGCACTTGGGTCATTCCGCAACAACCAATCCAATTAAGAGCTAATTAGCTAGCTTGGGATGTGGAAAGAAACATCTTCTATCTATTGATTATTATTATTACCTTCTTCGTTTTGTTTTATTTATTGGAGACTGTTCTTGGTGTGGAGGATTTTTAGCATAGTTTTTGGTCTGGAGTACAGTTTCTCAGTAATTTGTAATATTTTTCTTGGTTTTCTAGTGTCATCAATCCTTGTACTCTGTATCACATGAAAAGGGTTTCTATTCTTTCTTCTTCGGCATTCTGTGCTACCTGTTTTATCATAATTAATCAAATCTAAGTACTCTAGTTTCTCATCTTTGATGAATGAATTATAAATGAGTGGTTGCTTGGTGTGATGTTTCTTCTACTGATCTGTATTATGAAAGAGACTTCTAACCACTGATTACTTGCTTTGAATTATGCTACAAGTAAAGTAATTAATCTTAAATTGTTATTAATGTAATGATGATGATATGGATCATTTTTACATTCAATGCTTCGTTTGGTGTGCCATTGTTTACCAAGTTAAAGAAGCAACAAGCAATCGATCTTCCTCCTCATTTTCCAACAAAGAAAGTGGTTTTTTAGCATTGTTTTTATTTTATTCATGTTCATTGTTTGCTGCTTCTTTTCTTATATTTGATATTTAATGGAAGAAAATGAATGACCACCGGCAATAATTAATGACCCTTCATCCCTATACGGAAAAAGTGAAAGGAGAGAGAGAGAGAGAGAATTTACCTAAAAATAATTCTCCCAAATCGTAGATGATGAATGCACCCTTTTTTATAAAATTTTCAAAAAAACTTTGTATATTATATACTCAATAAAAATAGGAAATTTAACAAATTAAAATTCAAAAAATTATAAAAATATAGTAAAAATATCTCGTATTATAGAAAATAGCTCTTTGACTAATCTCAATTTTTTTAAAAAATAAAATAAAAATAACTTCTCCCTCGATAAGGTTAGGGGTTCGAACTTAACTATTTTTAATTTTTAATTTCTTATTAGCAAGACTCAATTTAATTGCTTTGAAAACAATACAATAAAAATAAAAAATTAAATAGTTATATATTGTTTTTTGTTTGATTATGATATATTTTTAAAGTCTATTATAATATATATTTATTAAGATATTAAATTATTATAACTTATCTCATTATTTAATAAAAAATTTATATATAAAATTAAAAGTTATATGGTCACGCATAATGGGACATCACTTCAACTTTAAAAGCAGTTTGCACAGGAGGAAACTCATGGCAAAAAATTTTGCTTCCCTGTATTCAGCCTCGGCCCAATGGGGAAGAGTCACGTTGCAAATGAGCTTTTCTGAGTGTGGGCATCGGCCCTCTTAACCCACAATAACGTGTCATTTTTGGACATGTTTTTTCAGGTATATATTAATCTCCACAACTTTCATATTAATAGTCTATTATTACCTTATAAAATTGTCATTTGCAACCACTAAAATTAGCACAGTTGTGCTTAGATTAGAAACATAAGGGAGACTCGCCTTTATTTTATCCACTCTTATCTATTATTATTATTATTATTATTATTATTATTACTAAATGATGAACACAATACTAACATCGGATTAAAAGTAAGAGATTTAACTCATTAAAATACAACAAAAATTTTAAAAATATAATAAAAATACCTTCCATTGTAGAGGGTTATGAGTTCAAATTTGGATAACCTCAATTTTTAAAAAGAAATACAATAAACATACCTACCACTGGGAATTCGAATAGGCTAACCTCAATTTTTAATTTAACCACCTTGAAAAAAGTACAATACAAAAAAAATAAATAATGATAGTTTATATTAAATCATATATTTTAAAGTCAATCAGAGTCTATATCTAATATATTAAATTATTATAGTATATCACATTATTCAATGTTTATGTGTAAAATTAGTTATTCATGGCATGACATCTTGCCTAGTATTAATAAAAGGAAAATTCAATACTAGCCTTTGATTAAAGATAGAAGATTTAACCAATCAAAATATAAGAAAATTTTAAAAATACAATAAAAATACATTCTAGTGTAGAGGGTAACATGTTCAAACTTCTTTAACATTATTTTTTTGAAAAAATACAATAAAAATACTTTCAACTGTATAGCCAATTAACATATAATCTTTTTAAAAAAACATAATAAAAATATTGTCTATTGGACGACGAGTTCGAACCTACCTAACATCAATTTCTTAAAGACAATATAACAAAAATACCTTCTACAAAAAATATAATAAAAATACTTTCTATTGTAGAGGGTCATAGGTTCGAATTCGACTAACCTTAAATTCTAACTTCCTATTAAAAAAAGTGCTTGAAAAAATATCATAAAAAAATTATAGTTTTTCTTTTCATTCAATAAAAATGTACCTTTAAAGTCAGTTGAAGTCTATATTTAAAATATTAAATTATTATAATTTATTTTATTATTTAATGATAATTTATGTATAAAATTAAAATATATCTAGCATAAGACATGCATGTTAGTTAAAATAAAGAAGGAACCCCAACTATGATGGTAATTTAGTTAATAACAAAAAAATAATGGTGGACTAATCTAATTTGTGTACTAAATTTTTTTAATAATGTGATGTTTTTAACATGGAGTTGAATCGGGGGCTAAAAACATTTCATAATGTTTTCTTTAATGGACAAAAGTGAATGCAAATTTAGTTTTGGGCCAGCCTCGTGCATTGGTCATGACAGTCAAAGTCAAGTGCACGGCCCAGTGGGCCCACAAGCCCATGCCAACGTTACTGCTAATCTGATGAGATGACAAAAGAACCAGGGGATATGTTCCTCTTGTTTTATATGGTGGAGATGCATCTCGTTTAATGCCATTCAAGTTCAAACTAAATGTGTTTTAGAATGTTTTTGTTTCATAATTGATGAGGAATGGATAATATATTATAATAAATTAGTAATTGTGTGGAAAAGCCTAAAAAGGAATTAGAAAAATAGCAAGGATTTTTTTTCTGAATATCTAGTCAACTCTTTGGCTTTAGAGACATCTCTTAGCCTACCATGCTTCTTGCATATCTAGTCTTCATTTTTTATTAATAAAAAGGGAATTTAATAATGGAGTTTGATTGGAAGTGTAAAATTTGACCATCAAAATACATCAAAAATAAAAAATAAATCAAATTATTATAGGCTATAAATGGTCACCCTACTTACCAACCCATTCAAAATAAATAGAACAAAAATAATAGATAATTTATTTGACCAAATGGTAAAAAACTCCATTAGTTTAACCAAATTGACTTCAAATATAAATGATAACGGTAGAATGCTCTACCATAAGGCTATAATTGTTTTACCGATTTAACGGATTTTTATTTAATCAATTTATATTAATTGTTAAACTCATCCATACCTCTATTTTAATCATAAGATATTTAATTCTTTAAGTTTTCCTTTGACGAGATTATCATTTTATACTTTTACTCACTTATTTCTTAGTTTGTAACATTAATTTAACATAATTGTGAAGGTTAAAATATTCTATATTTTGTGAGTGAAAAATTGATTTAGATAATTATAATTTATAACCCACTTAATAATGATAGTTTACGTGAATAAAATCTGAAAATATTAACTATTTATTAACCGTTTAATTGATGATAAAATAGTAAAAACTTGATTATGACAAAACTTTTAAAATTTGGTTATGGTAGAATCTTTTACTTGGTTAACAGTGAATGTTATTAACTGAGCAATCGGGAAACTAGTTATAAACTGCACGATGCATGAGCTACTTAATAAAATATTTTTTTGTAAAATAAAAATATCACATAAAAATTTCGGGAGGATTACCTTGAGAGATTAACCGGGCGATGGAAAAACTATGCCACTGTTATAAACACCTTTTAGCGAATAAAAATGTGATGATAAAAGATGCGACCATTAGACACAAAATGTTCGACTAATAAAAATAAACGCTAATAGATAAAAAAAGTGATCACGAAAGACATTTAGTATATTATAATAGATTCCAACTAATTACATCTTTAATATGGTTTATTTTACTATTGAAGTATATCTTCTCATCAACAATCATGGGATTCGACGTCCCTATGTTACGATCACATGACTTATAGCTTTTGTCCACATCTCTTTGTGCACCACAATTCTAAGTGAATTTCTAACTACCCATAAAAATTTTTCTATGAAATTTCCGAATCTGAATCTCTGTCGGATTGAAATCCGTCTTATTATTTGTTATTACCCCACAACATGAGGAGTCATCATCGACAATAGCATGATAGAAGACAAATGTGAAATTATTTTGACCTAAATGAGATTTCAGACTCGCCAAATTCTCCTGGCAAAGAAAAAAATTATTTTACTTGTAATTTTTATAAGCCCGTATGAATTCGATTAAATCTTATTAAAGAATTAATTTGTCATTAATGATATATAATTACTTTAATCGATATAAACATATTTTGAAATTAAATCCTCTATGATAAGACCACATTTATACTTACATAAAAGATTTAATTAATTTTCGAACTTGGGAATTGATTTTAGAGAAGAAAGTAATGGCTAATTATATTTCACCTTTTTTTTATAACTCGTTAGAGGAGTTTGGGTTTTAGATTTTTACATCAATTTTTTTAAGAAAAGAGAAATTATCCCAAAATAGATTGACACCCATTAAAATATTATTTCACACCATAACAAAAAAAGAAGACGTTTATTTTTAACGAAGACGTCCTCATTTTTTTAAGTTCTATTTTTTAATCTAGTCGTCCTCTTTTACGTAAAATTGTTCTTTAAATTGGTAAATTCCTTTTTTTCTTTTTTACTTTCTCATTTCTTTTCTTCCTCTTCTTTCCTTTTTGTTACATAATTACTTTTCCCGTACAAACTTTAGCACAAATTTTTTTAACTTATAACCATTTTCTACGAGCCAATTTCTTTTTTTCCTACCCATTTCCCATACAAATTTATCTATTTACAAATTTCTTAGTTTGATTTTTTTAGTTTAAAACATGTTTTATCAAATTGTATCAAGAGTTTTTTATTTGAAATCATTTGGTAAAGATTTCTTAGTTTATTACCACTCTTGTCTTTTTGTTTCTTGATTTTGCGAATTTTGTAACCATTTTTTACCTACCGATTTCTTTCTTTTTTTTTACCAATTTTCTCAGTACAAATTTCTTAGCATGATTTTCCTTACTTTAAAACCTGTTTTACCAAATTGATATCAAGATTTGTTTGTTTGAAATCATTTTGGTAAATAATTCTTGTTTTATTACCACTTTATGATTGTGTTTCTGACTTTTCTTTTTTCTTTTTACTTTATTGATTTTGCGATTTTTTTGTTGATTTTAGATCTCATTTTTGTACGAATTTTCAGTGCTATTTTCATGGTTAAACCTGTTTTTTTACAAATTTATTTGTACAATTTTATTGGTTTAAACCACTTTTACTTCGTATTTTTTTAACAAAGTTTTTTGGTTTACAACTATTTTCGCAAAGATTTCTGAGTTTACTACCACTTTACGGATTTTTATTTCAATTTTTTTACTTTCATTTTTCTCAAAGATACCTTTTTTTTGTCAAACTTCATTACTTCATTATTTTATTAGCAGCAAGGACGTCCTTTATTCTATGCATACAAGGTCGACAGCACTGATCTGCTCCATGTTTATTGATTTACTACGTAACACTACAGTAAATTCTGCCGTTTGTGTTATATATTTCTTTTTTTGAAAACTCTGATGATTAGAGGAAAGAGATAACCATAGCGGAGAAATTAATTTCAATCCAAGGATTATCTATTTTTTCTTTTAACATGAAAATAAGGAAGAAAATAGAACATATGATGCAACGAGGGAGACGTCTCAAGTCATGACTCTCCTTCCCAACGCCTGTGTCCTTGAATTTTGCTTCTTGCCTTCTCATGTTCTTCTTTGGTAGGTTCCTCTCTATTTACTTCCTTAATCAGGGATTTTCACCAAATCCAGATATTATCTTTTTAAAAAATTTTTTAATTTCTCCAAACGTGGAGATTTTTTTTTTTGCACGTAAACACATCTAACACATCGTTTATACATAGCTTGATTGTTTGATCTCTTAATTATGATTTGTCCATATACATATATAATTCTTTTTTATAACTTGTGTATGGTATAATATATGGATTTCATGCCAAGGATAGGTTAAAGAACATGGCCAACGTTACTCCTGAAGCCAAACCGGCCTATTTCTTCGAGGATTTACAAATGGAGGTAGTATCAAAATTACCCGTAAAATGGATCCTCAAGTTTGGGTCTGTATCAAGAGCATGGAAGCTTTTATTATCATATAAATCAATGGAAGGGAAGAGAGTCCCTTCGTGCATGCAACGTCTGATCTTTTATCCAGACTTGCTGGTCAGAAATTATCACTCCCACATATTTGATTTATACATGGAGTGTGTTCCAGTACTAGGAGAAAGTCTTGCCGAAGGAAGCAATTGCATATGTGTTGCCAATGCTAGGACGAAGTTGGTGAACATTATTCCAGATAGAGCCTTGTACTGCGTTGACGTGTGTAATGGCCTGGTTTTGCTAAGAACCGGCACGTACATAAGTATGAAATATATGGAATGGTACCCTGCCAATGAGACCTACATTCGCCTCCTCAAGATTCCAAACATGGTGTAGATGCTTGTGCTGTTGTACTTCAATATGACCCAAAAATCTCCCATCACTTCAAAGTGGTGTGTTTCCTTGCACTCAGTCATGCGAGCCCTATATGCAAGTTAGCACTTCTGATCTTCTCTTCGGAAGTGGGCGAATGGGTTTTCTCTAATGAAATTGTAATCGGTCCACCATACCGCAGCCGAAATATTCCATGGAGCATTGTTCTCTCGCGTGGGGCTCGTCATTTGATGTTATTAAGTTTCCATGTTGCTCAATTTGATTTTGTTAAAGAAACGTTCCATATGATCAAATTGCTCGGACATGAAGGTGATGAGAAGGGATCAGATGTTCCTGCATGTTCTCATATTTTAGGGGTGATCTCCACATTATGCACAATGCGACGACAAGCAATTGAGGGTATGGATGCTCGAAGATGATTGCTCTAGTGCTAAAAGTACAAACAAGAGATGGGTATTGAAACACATGGTTTTCGTCGAGGAACTTGTGCCGCTACTGCTTGATCTAAAGTTTAGTTATGGCGTGTATAGATTGCTTATTGTGTCATGCTTCCATCCCAATGACGAGGCTATTTTTTTTGAGGTAGGGAAAATGTCTGCTGCTATGAAATGCAGTTGAGAAGGGTGAAGCACCAACACATATCACCACATCGCATTCCATTCCTGGCAGATATAGGCTCTCACCATATTCTCCTTGCCTTATGAACTTGTTTGAATGGTATAACCTTGATGATAGGGAGAAACAATTGACTAAAAAACAATGGTGTTTTAAGAATGTGGAAGAGTTCAAGTCCTGATCATTTGGCTAGGTGCAAAAGGTTTCTTCTTGTGCTTCATCATGGAGGAGTTCTTGTCTTGCGTTTGTGTTCAATTGGTCCATAATTCATGAGTACCTCTACCCGAGTAAATTATTTCAACTTATCTAGTAATTGTTTTATTCTCTCTGTTCATATTTTGCGCTCACTTTGGGCTGCCATTTCAAATTATTCAATGCTAGTTGCTTTGTTTACCTCCCAGATAGAACATCTAAGAAACATTTTTATTTGTCATTCAGAATGGCAAGGCCAGCTATTTCTCTGTGATAAAACTATGCCAACCACCTTCTCTAACATACCAGATAAATATGTTTATGTTGAAAGACCCAGAAGAATATTACAATATTGTGACCAAGTCTTGCCATTCTGAATGACAAATAAAAATGTTTCTTAGATGTTCTATCTGGGAGGTAAACAAAGCAACTAGCATTGAATAATTTGAAATGGCAGCCCAAAGTGAGCGCAAAATATGAACAGAGAGAATAAAACAATTACTAGATAAGTTGAAATAATTTACTCGGGTAGAGGTACTCATGAATTATGGACCAATTGAACACAAACGCAAGACAAGAACTCCTCCATGATGAAGCACAAGAAGAAACCTTTTGCACCTAGCCAAATGATCAGGACTTGAACTCTTCCACATTCTTAAAACACCGTTGTTTTTTAGTCAATTGTTTCTCCCTATCATCAAGGTTATACCATTCAAACAAGTTCATAAGGCAAGGAGAATATGGTGAGAGCCTATATCTGCCAGGAATGGAATGCGATGTGGTGATATGTGTTGGTGCTTCACCCTTCTCAACTGCATTTCATAGCAGCAGACATTTTCCCTACCTCAAAAAAAATAGCCTCGTCATTGGGATGGAAGCATGACACAATAAGCAATCTATACACGCCATAACTAAACTTTAGATCAAGCAGTAGCGGCACAAGTTCCTCGACGAAAACCATGTGTTTCAATACCCATCTCTTGTTTGTACTTTTAGCACTAGAGCAATCATCTTCGAGCATCCATACCCTCAATTGCTTGTCGTCGCATTGTGCATAATGTGGAGATCACCCCTAAAATATGAGAACATGCAGGAACATCTGATCCCTTCTCATCACCTTCATGTCCGAGCAATTTGATCATATGGAACGTTTCTTTAACAAAATCAAATTGAGCAACATGGAAACTTAATAACATCAAATGAGGAGCCCCACGCGAGAGAACAATGCTCCATGGAATATTTCGGCTGCGGTATGGTGGACCGATTACAATTTCATTAGAGAAAACCCATTCGCCCACTTCCGAAGAGAAGATCAGAAGTGCTAACTTGCATATAGGGCTGCATGACTGAGTGCAAGGAAACACACCACTTTGAAGTGATGGGAGATTTTTGGGTCATATTGAAGTACAACAGCACAAGCATCTACACCATGTTTGTAATCTTGAGGAGGCGAATGTAGGTCTCATTGGCAGGGTACCATTCCATATATTTCATACTTATGTACGTGCCGGTTCTTAGCAAAACCAGGCCATTACACACGTCAACGCAGTACAAGGCTCTATCTGGAATAATGTTCACCAACTTCGTCCTAGCATTGGCAACACATATGCAATTGCTTCCTTCGGCAAGACTTTCTCCTAGTACTGGAACACACTCCATGTATAAATCAAATATGTGGGAGTGATAATTTCTGACCAGCAAGTCTGGATAAAAGATCAGATGTTGCATGCACGAAGGGACTCTCTTCCCTTCCATTGATTTATATGATAATAAAAGCTTGCATGCTCTTGATACAGACCCAAACTTGAGGATCCATTTTACGGGTAATTTTGATACTACCTCCATTTGTAAATCCTCGGGGAAATAGGCTGGTTTGGCTTCAGGAGTAACGTTGGCCATGTTCTTTAACCTATCCTTGGCATGAAATCCATATATTATACCATACACAAGTTATAAAAAAGAATTATATATGTATATGGACAAATCATAATTAAGAGATCAAACAATCAAGCTATGTATAAACGATGTGTTAGATGTGTTTACGTGCAAAAAAAAAATCTCCACGTTTGGAGAAATTAAAAAATTTTTTAAAAAAGATAATATCTGGATTTGGTGAAAATCCCTGATTAAGGAAGTAAATAGAGAGGAACCTACCAAAGAAGAACATGAGAAGGCAAGAAGCAAAATTCAAGGACACAGGCGTTGGGAAGGAGAGTCATGACTTGAGACGTCTCCCTCGTTGCATCATATGTTCTATTTTCTTCCTTATTTTCATGTTAAAAGAAAAAATAGATAATCCTTGGATTGAAATTAATTTCTCCGCTATGGTTATCTCTTTCCTCTAATCATCAGAGTTTTCAAAAAAAAGAAATATATAACACAAACGGCAGAATTTACTGTAGTGTTACGTAGTAAATCAATAAACATGGAGCAGATCAGTGGAAGGTGTTTCTTCTCCAAGCTCCACAACCAATTCCTTGCCCTTGGAAGGCTTGGAACTCTGCTTTGCTGGTGCCATCTTGAGGGCCAACTTCCTGGAAGAGAGGGGATGAAGATCAACAGCAAGAGGGATGGAAGAAGGGCTGCAATTTCAGCAACCAAGGGAGAAGAACCAGGACGCCCTGGTGCCTTGGGTTCCAAGAAAGGGGAAAGGGGTGGAGCAATCTCCAAGAGGGTGAATTTAATTTTCAAAACAAAAGTGGTTACACAATTCTGTTACAGCCCCCTTTTGTAGGCATCTTCCCTAATGAAATGACCCAAACACCCCTACCCAATTACCCCTACTAACAACCCTACTCATCTACTAACAATATTCATAACAATTCCCTCCCCATGAAACACAACCTTGCCCTCAAGGTTGCAAATACAACAAATTACAGACATCAACTTTCCATTTGCATTGCAGCTGGGAGAGATGTATGGACATGACCACCCGCAACTACCGAAGCTTTCATCCTCAGCTGCGCCGC
>JAURVB010012582.1:0-26182 GCA_033002965.1 Piper betle | reverse complement strand
AAAACCAAACTGATGCTACTTCGGACTCTCCTCTTCTTGGCCTAGGAACTCAAGATATAAGTCGAAGCTGAAGTTTCAATGCAAGATTTGTCATCGATTTGGCCACACTGCTAACAGATGATACAAGATGTATAACAAGAGTTCCAAGACCCATCCATTCACCAAGCATTGTCAGCTCTAAAGATCACTGAATTTGAATTTGAAGACTGGATCCTTGATCAAGGTGCATCATCTCATATGTCTGGTAATTCTTCTTTGTTTTCTTCACTGCAAATTTCCTCTGGTGCAGACACTGTCATGGTAGGCAATGGTACGCTCTTGTCAATCAGCCACATTGGTACTGTTCTCTACAAACTTCATCTGGGACTATTGAGTTAAATAATGCTCTGCTTGTTCCTTCCTTGTAGCAAAACTTAAATGTTTACAAGTCAATTTACAACTGAGATACCTTTTAATTTTAAATTCACTACTCATGATTTCTCTATTAATCACTAGACTTTCAGGAAGAGTGATAGCTAAAGGGCAGAAATGTGGCAATGTCTATGTACTCAAAACAATCAAACAACATGCTTTCTTTTCCAACAGAGAAAAAGCAGTGACTACCCTTCATGGCATAGAAGACTTGGACATAGCTTCTTTCAATTTTTATTTTTTGTGGAATCTCGAAAGTTGATTTCTTTTTTTGGTAGTTCTACGTCTAATACTGTTTGTTAAGCTTGTCGATTAGGAAAGTTGAAAAGACTTCCATTTAGTGCAACTGAAAACTATTCTGTTCATCCTATTGATAGAGTTTGTTGTGACCTGTGGGATCCTCCTGTAAACTCTTGGGTTTCAGGTTTTATGCTAGTTTTGCGGATATGATTGTACTAGGTTTGTGTGGTATTATCCAATGAGAAATAAATCTGATTTTTCTCAATCTATATGTCTTTTGAAAATATGATATATACTCAATTTAAAAAGAAAACTAAGTGCTTAAGGACAGATGGTGGAGGCGAATTTTCATCTGCTAAGCTGAAAGAACATCTTGATGCTAATGGAGTTCTTCATCAACTCAGTTGTCCCTACACTCTACAACAAGCAGGTGTGGTTGAACGTCGTCATAAGTCCATTGTTGAAATTGATTTAACACTTCTTTTTTAATCCAAATTGCATATATCTTATTGGACTGAGGCTTTTCAAATAGTTTTTATCTATTGATTAGACTTCCTACGAGAACTTGTTTACCTATGAGAAGTTGGTTATCACTGAGCCAACCCTATGAGAAGTTGTTTACCAAGTCTCCAAGCTACACTGATTTTAGGGTGTTTGGATGTGTCTGCTACCCAAGTCTGCGATCCTATCTTCAACACAAATTCCAGAGCAGATCTCTTAAGTGCATACTTCTCGGCTATAGCCCTAATTAGAAGGGGTACAAGTGTCTTCATCCATTGGGAGAATTTTTGTGTCAAGGCATGTCTATTGGATGAAGGGACTTTTGACCCACAATCTGTTGCTCAAGAACAACGAACAGATTTCACCTGTCAGAAATCCTTTCCGAGACATGCTTCAATCTGTATGATGCCTTCTTCATCTCAAGAGTTGTAATCTGCTCCAAATACTTCTGTTCATATCTTGCCTGAATCTCCCATAATCAAATGCTTCATCAATTGCGCCCCTGATGTTTTGGAGCATCACCTGCAACCTGCTCAATGTCATCCCATGACAACAAGAGCCAAGGCAGGGATTGTAAAACCTAATCCCAAGTATGCTTTGTCTACCCAATAGCTGGTTATCACTGAGCCAACCACAGTTAAAGAAGCCTTGAAGCATGAAGGTTGGGACCAAGCTATGAAGTCTGAAATTGAAACATTAGAAAAGAACAAGACCTGGATTCTTGTTCCTAAAGAAAAAGATATGCATGTTATAGGAGTTGAGTGTTTAAGGCTAACTATAATGCTGACAACTATCTTGACAAGTTAAAGGCAAGGCTTGTAGCTAAGGGCTTTAATCAAGAAGCAGGTATGGATTATTCAGAGACATTCTCACCAGTTGCCAAACCTGCAACTGTAAGGTTATTTCTCACATTGGCTACAGTTAAAGATTGGCAAGTATATCAACTTGATATTAAAAGGCCTTTCTGAATGGAGTGCTAACTGAAACTATTCATGTTGATCAGCCACCTGGTTTCAAACACAAACATCTTCCAGATCATGTATGCAAGTTGCATAAAGCACTCTATGGCTTGAAACCGGCTCTTCGTGTCTGGCTTGAAAGGTTTAGTTCCTTATACATCGAGAACCCTTTGCCTCTTCTATTGATTCATCATTCTTCATTAAAAACTTTGATGGGCACTTGTTATTTCAATTGCTCTACGTTGATGACATGCTTATTACTGGTAGCTCATCTTCAATGCCGTTGGAGTTTCTATTTGTTCTCAAAAAGGAATTTGTCATGACTGATATGAAGTTTGTACACTACTTTGTTGATGTTAAAATCACCAAAACTTTCTCTGGACTATTTCTATCTGAACAGAGGTATACACAACAATTGCTCATTAAAGCTAAGATGGCTGATTGCAAGCCAATATCAACACCAATTGCAGCCCTTGACATCATTCCTGAAGATGCAAAAGATTGCCCCGATGTCACTTTCTACAGGATGATTGTGGGGTTCATTACAATACTTAGCCTTTACAAGACCTGATATAGCCTTTGCCGTCAACACAGCTTCCAATCAATGCAACAGCTAAAGGTTCGACATTTTCAGATGGTTAAGAGGATACTTCGGTACCTGAAAGGGACAATTACACATGGGCAGCAACTTCTTGCAAAGTCCGACCTTTCCTTGATTGCTTAATTTGATTCAGATTGGCTGGGTGCAAACAAACTGAGAGAGAAACTGAAGCTGAGTATCGTGCTCTGGCAACAACTGCAGAAGAGGTTTTGTGGTTGACCTATTTGCTTAAAAACCTTGGAATGAATGGATCATTTACTCCGGTTTTATACTGTGACAACATGAGCACACTCCATCTCCCAGTTAACCCTGTTTTTCATGCTCAGACGAAGCACATAGACATTGATTATCATTTGGTGAGTGAGCAGGCAGCCTTGAAGACGTTGGTAACTCGTCACATCCCTTTCAAAGATCAGCTTGCTGATGTTCTTACTAAACCTATGTTAACTAAAAAATTTTATCAGTTGCGTTCCAAGCTTGGTATCTCATCAATCCTATGGTGGAGGGGGGTTGATGGTGAGGTGGGAAGGGGCAATAGAAGAGAGAGTTTATTCGTTGTGTTGATTCAAATAGTTTGTATTGTATTGTTCCTTGTATAAATTCTAAGATCCAATACAATAGAGATTTAACAGTGTTTTATTAAACACACGGGGAACGATTATGAACACGTTAATAGCTAGCTAGATCTTGACGCGAGGAGGCCAATTGGAATCTTTAGTGTACGCGACCAGAGTCAGGTTTTATAGTTGAAACGGGTCAGTTTCGACCGTTATTTTTAATCGAGTCAATTTTGAAACATGTGTGCTATGTAAAATCTTAGCTTCGGATTAAGGTTTTACTTACTTATAGTTTTACTCGGTTCGGGCCAATTTCAAGTCAGTTTGAGTGAGTTTGAACTTGACCAGTTCGAATATTTGCACCTTATTGCGACCGCTCCTTCGGCTCACTGCCGTCAAGTTTCTCATCATCCTCCAACCACCGGACCGGTCTGATCGTGACCGCGTCACAGCCAACTATCGATTAGGACCCACCACCGATGCTAGTGTTGCCGCATTCGCTGCTGGGGAAGTGTTTATGGTTGTTTGGTTCCCACTGTTGTCGCTACCTTCGAGGCATTTTCCAACGCCAACAAGTCACCTCCAGTTGATCCGACTACACAAATTGACTCCTCCCACCACGACCGTCATTTTGAAACAGATCCTGACCATCGTAGTGGCTCTGGTCGCCTCCAGCGACATCGCCGCACCCAGCGGCGATGTCATTGCTTTCTAGCCATTTTTCGACCAACCACCGGTCAGGCTTCGTCGATTACCACCGCCATCACCTTCACTTTTATGTCCTATGTCGTTCGTGACCGGCAATATCCTCCCCTGCACCACCTTTGGCAGTTTCCAACGACGAGCACAGCAGAACAGTTTGCCCATGTCTACATCTGATTAGCCATGGCTGTGCCCGCCCAGCCCACAACCCTATTCACATGTCTGTGTCCATGCTTGTGTCCGCCTAGCTAACCCAACCTATTTTTTAGTTAACCCAGACTGAGTTAACTCAACTTGACTCATTCTGGTTCAGCCCACATGATTCAACTAGCTATGTTAGCTGTTTTCGGATTGTTTTTGTCTATTTTTTGACCATTTTCGGTAATTCAAGACATTGTATACTATTTTAGATGAATATTTACATTATTTAGTATGTTTGGATGCTATAAATATTTTTCGATTCCACCCAGTTGACTCGATTGGCTATTTTAGTCATTTTCAGATCGTTTTTATTTGTTTCTCGATTATTTTCAGTAATTCAAGACACCTTACATTATTTTAAACATATATTCATATTATTTAGCATATTTGGATGTTATGAAGATTTTTCTTTATTTACTATTTTCTTTATTTATTTATTTATTATTATTCATTTCTGGTTATTTGTACATTTATTAATTATAATGCATGTTTATAGGATCATTTATTGATATTAATGATAAATTTAGTTATTAATATTAATATTATTCATGTTCGTGTGTATTATTTATTTGTATAATTATGTATTTTTGTATTGGATAGCTATGCTATTATTAGTATACATGATTAATTAATATTAACTATTTTCTATTTATCTATTTATCAAATTATTTATTTACTAACACAAGTATATGTTAATACTTATTTATGTTTAGTTGTATTCTTATCTGGTATAATGATAATATTATTTTTATGATTAGAGTATCGTTTATTTTCATGTATTTATTATTTATTATTTATCTATTTATCTATTTATCTATGAGTCTATTTATTTATTTGGCAATTTCTTTATTATATCTTGATTTATGTGTCAAGCGTTTAGTCGTAGGTTTCTTTAGTACTGTCTTTTCTTGTGATGTTATTGATGATGTGAGTACACACCACGATGCATCATATAGAATTATTAGTCTTTACTTAGTATTGGATTCCAATGTGTGTTTCGGAATCTTAGCTTGCCATAGATGAGACGTCACACTTTGAGCTTAGAGTACACCTCCGTTAGGACTCTTCTTATCTTTATTGTTATAATCTATTGTGGATTTAATTTTTAGATCGTAGGATATATTAAGTGAATGTTTTGTCAAACCCCACTTAACATTGACCATCTAGATGTATTTTGAATTAAAATCCATTGCAAGTTGCTTTCGAATTAATTATATAAATCCCTTCTCAATCCTATATACAATTTTATCGAGTTTTCATTGAGATGAGAGATGGTTAAACCTCTCACGTACCATGAATAGGTATACGTACTAGTCACATCATGCTTTGAATTAGTGATAAGGTTGTTTCATTCTTGAGGGATCTTGACAACTCTGTTTTTGAGTTTCCTCACACTGAGAGAACCGTGGAGGCTTACAGGTATTATTTAGTACGACGCATGCTCGGACATGTGGTTTAAAGGGCTGAAGGTGTCTACCTAATAGTACTCGGCCTTTGTGCTCAGGGCAAGGAAATATATAGAGGAAATGAGATAGCTTAAGATAAACTAGTAGTCCTAAGGGATCATAAAAAAATGAGAAAATGTCAAGAGATGCATCATGTAACGACCCAGCTCAAAATATAATATAATATGCTAAGTCATCTTTTTAAAAGTGGTTAACCAAGTTAATGTCTATAGTTCATTCCTACTTTTAAATAAGATCTTACCCTAGTAGGTATTAGATGTGGGACTAAGTTGAGGGATCTCACAATCTACCCACCTTAGAAAATTCTATCCTCAAAGTTCTTACATTTAGCCTATTGCTAGTCCCAACCCACGCCCTTCTTTGGCCCATGATTGGCGGCCTACCCAACGTCTGAGTCCAGCCTACTATTTAACACAAAGCCAGGAGACTCTGATACCATTTGTAGCAACCCAACACAAAATGCAAAATAATGTGCTAAGTCATCTATTCAAAAGTGGTTAACTAAGTTAAAAATCTATAATCAATTCTTACTTATAAACATGATCTTACCCGAATACGTATTAGATGTGGGACTAAAGTAAGGGATCTCACACATCATCAAAATAGTTAGTTCAGGATGCTACCAAGTCTATAGCTTGGTGGCTCCTTAGTAGATGCCCTCACGGAGAGTTCAGTGGAAGTATAAAATGGTTTTCTTTAAATGAGAGTCATCTCTCATTTGACAGTTTGATATTTAATTATTTTTTAGACCAGTGACATCTGTTACTGAAATTTTTCATATTATACAAGGAGGTCTTGTGATCATGAGTCGACTTTGGTGGAAGGACAAGTAAACGTTATACATGTAAAACCCACGATTAGAGTCAGGGTTTTATATTCAGAACCGGTCGGTTCGACCGTTATTTTCGAGTCGAGTCAGTTTCAGAACACGTGTACTGAGTCGACGCCAGTCGTGTGTATGGGCTATGAAGGTCATACATACCCAAGTATATGATGATAACATCATGAACACATCAGAACAGAATGAGTTATCATAATGTATGAGAGTATGACAGTTACTTTTTTTATTTTTATATATAGTAGATCGTAGAATTAGTCTTAGGCCGTTTACCTCGTTAGGATGCGTTACGGGCAGTTTAGGTGGGTTGATAGTTCTAGAGCATATCATTATAATGTTTTGGTGTTTGTTTGATGTTATGGGATTTTTCCCAATTTTTTTAGGATTTAATATGACTTAATTATTATTCTTAACTCGAGCCAAAGACAAGCCAAGTAATATTTACAAGTTTGCCACCAGCCTTTTCTTCCCTCCCAACGCCGCCCCCGTAGAGCGTCACCACCACTGCCATCGGATGCCACCCTGCTGCAGATCGGGGCCGCCTAGCCTTGCCACAGCATTGTCGTGCCTCCCCGACCAGGCCCAACCACCATTTAGCTGTCGCGACTCGAGGAAGCCGCGCCTTTGCGTCGCGCTTCCATCTCGCCGATTGCACTGTCGGCGACCGTCGCAGCCATGATCGGGTGGTCGCCTCGACGGAGGGGCATCGCCTGCGACCACCCAGTGACCCTCCCGACCGGAGCGGAGGCCGTCGTCACCCAGGCCGGCCGAATCGAGTCACCCATCGCCGCCACCTCTATTTTAGCCATTTTCTGGCCAGCCACCACCTCCCCTGACCATGTCGACAGTCGTAATGCAGTCAGGCTTACCGAGCCGGTTCCAATGGTACCCAATACCATTTCTTGCCAGCTAGTAGACGTCACCGGCAACGGCCACCGGAAAACCGCCGGAAGCTCTTGGAAAACCACTGAAACCTGCTAGAAAATCGAATTCGTTGGAATTCGCCGAATCTTCCTTAGAGCTCATCCAGTCGGTCCCAATCGAACTTTGGACGACGAAGCACGCCAAATTTGAGCTCCGAGACACACGACGGAACCCTAGTCGTCACCGATTGCCGACGACGTGAGGTATAATTACCTCCGAATTTATAATTTAAACTTAATGATTGTTAGCAAAACATGCTAGGGTTGATTTATTGATGTGATTGATGCTTAATTATGGATGAAACGATGAGTTGCATGATGAGATTAAGTGTGAATGAAGAGTAAGTGATCTAATGAGAGCATGATAAGTGATTACGATGTGACTTAGAAAAACACGATAAGATTGGTATGAATAAGAGCTAGAATTTCTTTTATGCTTATGATTATTTGATTGTTGATTGATGTTGGTTGTATTGTGAGTGTGTATTAGTTATGTTGAGTTTGATGCATCATTTAGTTAGCAGGCATTAGTATTTAGTTTTGATGTGTAAGTACGAAGTAGGAGTTCACCTGTAACACCCCAAATCCGGTTCACGCTCGTGAACCGAACCGGCATGTTACAGGCCCCGGTTAGGTCGGCTAATGCGAACCTAACTCGTGCGGATCCAATCTCGGCGTCTTAAGATGAAGATACGTTCTGTCATGAATGAATGCATGCACAAAATCCTAACATGGCACTACATGAATGACATACAAATTAAATTTCACACCATCACAATTACGAGCAAAATCGATGAAAATTCTGAAGTAAAACTAACAGGGTCTCCCCTAAAAGTGCAATTATGGGCCCACCCTGTCAAAATAATATATATGTATAAATATATACACATGCATCCATGATTTCATTCACACAAAATCTAATATATTAGGAATTCATTCTGAAGCTGGGGTTTCCACCCACTACGCTTCCGCTGCGCATCTCTGATCATGTTCACATTCTATCGTGTCTTAACATTTAATCATGTCACATCATCGTGTCTCAAACATTTAATCATATCTTAGCATTTCACAACATTCACAATATAATAGCATCATAAATAAAATATAAACGCTCAATCAACTGACATGTGTGCAAGCGACTACAGTGCTCCTCCGTCCAAGCTGGCTTCTGCAACTCGTGATTATTACTTACATATAGTATAAAAACACGTCAGTAACAAGTGTTACTGGTCCGAAAAATAAAATAACTATAACAAACTGGCTATGAGAGCAAACTCTCATCTGAAAGAAAACCATATACTTCCTCAAGAACACTCTGAAGGGCACTACTGAGGAGCCACTGGGCTGCAGACCCGGTAGCATCCCGAACTTACTGCTCTGCTGCTGGTACTGTGCTACTCTCAGCACTTCTTTTTCAGTACTTCTCATGAAACTTTATCCTAAGCCCTCTCCGAACCTCCATATCTCTCCTGGCCTTGAGCACGAAGGCCGAGTACTCTCAGGCAGTCGCCTTTAGTACCCTTTGAACCACAAGTCCGGACATGCGCTGTACTAAACAGTACCCGTAAACCTCCACGTTCTCCGGGTGTGAGGAACTCAAACGCGGAGTTGTCAGGATCCCTCGGGAATGGAACAGTCCGCTGGCACTAATCCAGAGCCCGCTTTGACTGTCACGACATCCTCTGCATGGTACGTGCAGTCGGTTTCTCCATCTCTCGTCTCACTGAAAACTCGATAAAACTATATATATAGGCCTGGGAAGGGATTCATATAATAGGCCCGAAGGCAACTTGTGGTGGATCTTGTTTTCGAAATCATCCTCGAGGGATCTCATCCTCGAGGGGTTATTAATCCGGAAATATTCGATTAAATGGCCCGAGTTAAGTGGGATCCGATAAAACGCCACTTAACCCGCCCTGCAATAATAAAATAAACATACAATGGAAGAGCGTAAAACAAGACGAGTCCTAAACGGACCTGGTAGAAGCTCCAAGCGTGTCATCGCGCCTAGGCGGCGAGCTCCTACTCCGTACCTACACATCAAAACTAAATACTAACGCCCGCTAACTAAATGATGCATCAAACTCAATAACATCAAAATCACAATGCAAGCATCCATCAACATAACAATCAGAAAATCATAAAAATTAATTAATCCTAACTCATCCTATTCATACTAATTTTATTACGTTTTTCTAACTTCTGTCGTGATCCATTATCATGATCCAACTCGATCTATCTCATTAGATCACCTACATTCATCCATTCAAATCATGCATGTAACTTATCATTTTATCCCTAATTAGTCATTAATCACATCATGCGACTCATCGTTTCATCCATAATTAAGTATTAATCATATCAATAAACCAACCCTAGCATGTTGTACTAACAATCATCATCCATCTTAAATAAATCACTCGGAGGTAATTATACCTCACGTCGTCGGCAATCGGCGACGGCTAGGGTTCCGTCGCGCATCTCGGAGCTCAAATTCGGCGCTCATCGGCGTCCGAAGCTCGATCGGGCTCCACTGGGTGAGCCCCGCGGAAGATCCGGTGAATTCCAGCGAATTCCAGAAATTCCGATTTTCCGGCGGTTTTCCGACAGCTACTGGCGGTTTTCCGACGGTTTTCTGGCGGCTTCCGGTGGTTTTCCGACGACAATCGCCGGCGGCGTCTACTGGTCGGAAAGGGGTCGTGTTGGGTACCCTCGGAACCGGCTCGGCGAGCCCGACTCATCTATGGCCTCAGTGTGGCCAATGGAGGCGGCGGCTCGCCGGAAAACGGCAAAACAGAGGCCGGCCGTGGTGGTTGCTAGATCCGGCCGGCCACGGCGGCAACGGCCTCCGCTCCGGTCGGGGAAGGCAGCTGAGGGGTCGAGGACGTCGAGCCGACCACCTGATCGTGGTGGCGACAGTCGGCGGCGGCGCGATCGGCGTCGCGACCAAGACCTTGCCGCGGCGCTACGCACGGCGATTCCGGCGTCACGGCGGCCCGATTGGGGCCGGACTTGGTCGGGGCAGCATGGCGACGGCGTCGCCGAGCGGGCGGCGTCCGAGCGGCGAGCGGCGGCGGTGGCGCGCGAACAGGGGCGGCGCGGCACGTTTTGGGGAAGAAAGGTCGGGGAAGAGGAAGAAAAGGCTGGTGGCAGTTTCGTAAATAATACTTGACTCGTCTCCGGCTCGAGTCAAGTATAATAACTAAGTCGTATTAAATCCTAAAAAAAATTCATAAAAATCGGTAAAAATCCCGTAAAATCAAACAACACACAAAAAAAATCATAATGATATGTTCTAGAACTATCAACCCACCCAGACTGCCCGAACGCGTCCTAACGCGGTAAACGACCTAATACTAATTTTACGATCCATTATATATAAAAATAATAAAAAAATTACTGGCATACTCTCATATATCTGATAACTCATTCTGTTCTGCCGTGTTCATGACGTTATCATCATATACTTGGGTACGCATGACCCTCATAGCTCATACACGCGACTGGCATTGGCTCGGTACACGTGTCCTGAAACTGACTCAACTCGAAAAAATAACGGTCGACCCGACCGGTTCTGAATATAAAACCCTAACTCGAATCGTGGGTTTTACATCACCGCCTAGGAACAATGACACATTTGGAGCTTCTACCAAGTCCGTTTAAGACTCGTCTCTGTTTTTCTCTCTTCTATTGTATGTTTGATTTATTGCCTGTAGGACGGGTTAAGTGGCGTTTTATTAGATTCCATTTAATTCGGGTCATCTTACCGAATAGATTTTCGAATTAATAAACCTTGAGGATGAGATCCCTCGAGAACGATTTCAAAAATAAGATCCACCACAAGTTACCTTCAAGCCTATTATATAAATCTCTACCTAGCCCTATATATATATATATATATATATATATATATATATATATATATATATATAGTTTTCGCATTTTTAGTGAGACGAGAGATGGAGAAATCGATTGCACGTACCATGAGCGGATGTCGTGACAGTCAAAGCGGGCTCTGGATTAGTGCAGCAGACTATTCCATTCCTGAGGGATCCTGACAACTCTGTGTTTGAGTTCCTCACACCCGGAGAACATGGAGGTTTACGGGTACTGTTAAGTACAGCGCATGTCTGGACTTGTGGTTTAAAGGGTACTAAAGGCGACTGCCTGAGAGTACTCGGCCTTCGTGCTCAAGGCCAGGAGAAATATAGAGGTAAGGAGAGGGCTTAGGATTCGAGACCAGAAAATGAAGTAAGAAAATGTCGAGAGAGGCATCAGCAACAATAGATCAGTTAGTTCGAGATGCTACCGGGTCTGTAGCCCAGTGGCTCCTCAGTAGGTGCCATTCAGAGTGTTTGCGAGGAGTATATAATGTTTTCTTTAATGTGAGAGTTTGCTCTCATAGCTAGCTTGTTATAGTTATTTTATTTTTCAGACCAGTAACACTTGTTACTGACGTGTTTTTATACTACATGTAGGTAATAATCACGAGTTGGAGGAGCCAGTTTGGACGAAGGAGCACTGTTGTCACTTGCATACATGTCAGTTGATTGAGTGATTATATTGTGTTTATGATGTTATTATTTGGTGAATGGTGTGATTAAATGCTTGAGACATGATGATGTGACATGATTAAATGTTAAGACATGGTGATAGAATGTGAAACATGAATAGAGTACACAGGGGAAGCGTTGTGGGTTGAGACCCAAGCTTCAAAGTGAGTTTACAACATGTTAGATTGTGTGTGAATAAAATTATTGATACATGCATATATATTTATATATATTATTTTGATAGGTTGACCCCTAATTGTACTTTTAAGGGACACTCTGTCCGTTTTATTTTAGAATTTTTATTGATTTTGATCGTAATCACATTGTTGTATGAATTACTTTGTATGTCATCCATATAGTATCATGTTAGGATTCTGTGCATTTATTCATGCATAACAAGTCGTATCTTCATCTTAAGACGCCGAGATTAGATCCGTACGAGTTGGGTTCAGGTTAGCAAACCTAACCAGGGCCTGTAACATGCCGGTTCAGTTTACGAGTGTGAACCAGATTTGGGGTGTTACAATACATACTTGAGCTTAGTGTAGTTATTTTCCTTCATACTTTTATTTATATTTAATGTGTTTTCACACATATTTAGTAATGTCTTCTATTCTCGAGACGCTAAGATAGTTGCTTTAATCTATGTAATTGATTGAGTCTTACATATTAACACTTTTATACATGACTCGACTCAATTGTAGCATTTTTTATTCGATTCTTAGATGAACCAAAATCGTAGTGTTACATGCTGAACCGAGGCCAGTTGTGTGTTATGACCTATGAGGGTCATGTGTATCCAATTATATGATGATAACATCAATAAGATAATAGCATAACGAGTTATCAAAGTATATAAGAGTACACCCTTTTTTTTAATGGACCATAGGTTTAGATTTAGGTCGTTTATCGCATTAAGACATGTTATTTATTATTTTTAGTGGGTTACTAGACTTAGAAACTGTCATTTGAGTTATAACATTATTATTTTATTTTGTGATATTTTATTATATTTTATTTTATATTTTTCAGAATTTATTTATTATTATTAACTCTAGTAGGAAAACAATTAAATTGTATTTACAAAATTAGCCCCACACCAAACTCCTACGCCTTTCCCCTGTTTTCTTCCTCGTTCGCCGACCACCTCCTTTGCCTTATTTCACCACCGACAAGCCTGCTACCGGCAGTGCCACCATTGATAGCCGCCTTCTTGGCCACAACAACGCCGTCGCCCAACCTCCTCTTCCTTTTTTGCCCTTCTTCATACATTCCTTTGCCCAACGTCGAACGCTGCCTGCCCTATTTTTGGAGCTCTGTTGCCGGTCGCCGCTGCAGCACCTCGTCGTAGCTATCTCCGCCGACTAGCTCCCTTCCCGACCAAACGCTTCCCCTCTTCCCCTTCCTATCTTTCCTCAACCCATAGGCCCCCCTTTGCTTGATTGGGCGCCGGCAGCAATCACCGCCACCTGCCAATTTCCGGTTAGCCACCGGCCGTCGTCGTCCACCTCCTCCTACCCTAGCCCCTAGTCCTTCCCTTGTCAGCTGATTTCCAACCATGACCACCACCCTCACACCATTAGCAATTGCAGTGGCCATTGCTGATTTCATACCGAGTCATTGGGAGACGCATTTTGCTTCTACAATTTTAATTTTTTTATTCATTTTGATTATTATACATATCATTCTAAATTTTTAAGAATTATTCATATTTTTATAAATATATTATTTTAAAATTTAGGGATAATTATATATTAATTAATAAATTACGTTATAAAATTTAGAATTGATAAAGATTAATGATACTTTGAATCATTTGATTAGGAAATTAAATATGTTATGGATGATATGAAAGTGTGAAGTTAGGTATTAAGGTTATAATTGTGTAGGTTAACTAATTATTTGATTAGAAAGTTAACTCAGAACGAAAATTGATATGAAATAAAGATCAGTTTAGAAATTGTGGCATAATTACCTAATTAAAAGTAATGACAGGAAAATTTTATATAGTAATTATTAATTTAATTCATTGTTGATTGTTTGATATTGATTTTAGTAATTATAGTATTTATAATTATGTAATAATTTACATACATCTATGTTATACACGTATCATATAGTTAGCATTTGCATTAGTGTATAGCTTTGTATGTGAAACTATGGGGTAAGAGCTTACCGCCTACGCGCGTGGCTTTACTTGGAGCTTCTATCAGGTCCGTTTATAACTCATTCTAAGTTTTTCATTCCGCTCTATTGTGATTTATGTTATTGACTACGGGACAGGTTAAGTAGTGTTTTATTAAATCTCACTAAACGTAGGTTATTTAGTCGATAATTTTTTGGATTAAGAACTCTCGAAGATGAAATCCCTCAAATTGTTTTCGAAAATAAAACCCACTTCAAACTCCCTTCAGTCTTATGGGCTTATATATAATGTTATCAAGTTTTCAATGAGATGAGAGATAGAAAACCAACTTGGACGTACTATAAGTTGGTGCACGTGTCAGTCACAACTCCATTCGATTTAAATTTAGAAATTTTATCAATTTTGTAGGGATTATCAAATTTGCTTTTGAAAATGAAACCTACTTCAAGCTACCTTCGGTCTTATAAGCTTATATATAATATTATCGAGTTTTAATAAGACGAGAGATAAAAAAACCGACTCGCACGTACTATAAGCGGGTGCACGTGTCAGTTACAACTCTGTTCGATTTAAATTTAGAAATTTTATCAATTTTGTTAGGATTATTTTTAAGTGTGAATTGTTTGTCATGACATTCATGAAGAATCCTGTAGGTTCTGCGCATTTCATACATAAATGGTAAAATTTATCTTCTATCTTAAGACGCAGAGATTAGATCTATTCAGGTTAGCCGCCTTAATCGGGTGACCCGTACCATTTCGATTTGGTTCGCAAGTGAGCTAAATTTTGAAGTGTTACATTTAGACTACACAAACGAAAAGGTAAATAATTTATATTGTATTTAGGCTTAATTAATATAAAAACTTCATTTTAACTTTAATGATTTTAATGACTTCCTAACTTAAACTTAAACATCGAATTTCATCTCATATCTAATTCCCCACAACAATTAATAAAGGCAAAAAAAAGTAATTTCTTTTAAAAAAAAACTTCAAAAATAGTTAGATCAAATACGATAAATTTTATTGTAATTGCCATTTTCATGCTTAACGAGATAAATTTATACTCAATTCATATCAATCATTTTCAGTTATAACTGACAGGTTATCCTCAATTCATATCAATCAGTTTCAGCTATAACTAGCAGGTATTATTATGTGACATCGAGTTAACTTCACATTATCTCTGACATTTGACGGCTTTTAGAAAATGTTTGCATGCTCGGCCTAGAATCTATCAGGTAAAATATTTTGGTAGTGAGGAGCACCAGAATCGATCAAATCCAAAGTAGCTTGAAGCCATGTGGTACATTTATTGGGGTCGGATGCCCACTAATTATATTTCTATCAATCAAACTGCTCCTCCTAATTATAAACCATAATCTGTGTGCAAATGATGCTTTTCCGAATTACCTCATAAGATACTTCAAGTCGTCGCCCACAAGCATATATAATCTAATCGACTCTACCGTGGATTCTACGTCCATCAGACAACAAAGTATGTTTATCGTCATAACCATCCACCATAAATAGTTTCGTACTTGTCTCGCTTCATCTCCACTGTTTTATGGTACAAAATCCTCCGCTTCCCATCCTCTTTTGTCCGCATCCTCAAATCCATGCTAAGTTAAATAAACGCCGAACTAATATTTATTTGGAGGCTAGATGTTAGCTGTTGGATGAAACAAGAATTGTACTTTGGCAATGTAAGGTGGAGTTGCTTTCCAACCTCATGAACCCCTCAACAAGCTATGCCTTGCCAACAAATTCTTCTCTTCAACTTGGAGGTCTTCTCATACGCCTTAATCTCAGAAGTAGGCAACCCGAACTGATGTAGAGTTGGAAGGTAAATCACTAAATGACATGACCATAATCTAAGACAAGATCGACGTGGATGGTTTAGGCTACATCTGAGGAACTTTTGGATGCAAATTGCTTGGGCAATATTATCTGTGCAACTTGCCCAAGCATGTAGAGCTGATGACAAAGCGACAGAGAGGACAAAAAGTCTCTGCATGACAAGGAAGTTTCTACAGGACAAAGGCCAGGACCACGTCTATCCCTCACTCTTGATGAATGTCTATTGACTTCGAACATGGCTTATAAATTGCTAGCACTAGTTCGAATCTTCAACGGTTGGGACCCTAACCCTAACTATAATAATGTGAATCACACTCCTTCAACTGCTCAACACCAATGTGGCAATTGGCAGTTCGATTGGGCCCAGTTGGGAATTAGTCGATAAGTCTGTTCTAAGTTTATCCTCTTTTAGCTTCTGAACCATGGATGGGAAGAACGCCAGAATGGAGAACCAGAACATGGCCATGGATACTTTGATAAGGCACCGTCCCGAAGTATCGTCTTCTGGGTTCATCACATTCAGCAAACTTAAACGTTTATTGATAATTGTAACATTTTATACTGGTTATTAGATTTTTTACCTTCCATTTTTTTCCGCCTCTGGTTTCAGATTCTGAAGGCAATTGATGGTTGACGACCCCCTCATGAAGGGACTCACGAGCTCAAACATGGCTTCAACGTCCTGTTCTTAATTTCACCACTCACTCTACCACCAATTTCCAGGCATAAATTTCTTTGCGGCAATAAGAATTACAACTTTTCTCAGCCGAGGAGGCGGCATTGATCATAAAAAAGTATTAAATCAAATCATCATAATCGAATGTCACAAACTGATAAATGTTGCCAATGTTGCAGCAGGAAGTTATCATAACAGAATAGAGGAGTGAAAATCAGTCTATACATGATTTAGAGCCAATCAAACACTAGATGGGACGGTTTTATTGTTTTTGTCAATCAAAAGAATGATTAAACCAGATGTTTGCTGTAATATACCACAAACTGTAGAAAGAGAAGAGGAAGTAAGCAAAAATCGATGAAAGAAGTCACTAACAAGCCGACAAGTGTATCGAATGACCAGTCACGGGCTCTTACGGGCATAGATCAGAAGCGAGAACTGGCCATTCTCCTTCTCCGCCTGCAACAGCTTCTCCTCCAACCAGAGCCTGCTCTGCAGCCCACTCCTGGTCCTGAACAAGAATACAGCGTCCGAAGAAGGTGAGGGGTTGAAAAACCAATCATGGACATCCCACATCATGTCCACTGGCACCCCATCCACAAAGATGGTCTGGTTGCCTCTGAACTTCCATTGCAACTTCTTGACGTGAACCACCCTCTTCTGGTCGATGCAGACGAAGAGCTCCGGCTCTTTTGATCCATTGCCGTCTCCCCTGCACCTGATGAGAATGTCATGGGAGGCGCCGTGGTCCTTGAACTGTGCCTTGGTGGAGTAGGTGGCCTTTCCCGATACCCGCTCTTTCCTCCCCACCAAGACGAAGTCGGCGACGGTGCCGGCAACGTCTTTGAACTTCACGGCTGCATCCTCCGGCATGGCGCCGAGAAGCAGAGCAATCTCGGTATCGGCAATGACCACCAAGTAGAAATCGCGCACCGGTTCCGGCCCGGACGCGTCGTACTTCGCACCGGACAAGTCCCAGTAGATGTCAACCTTGGTTTTCTCCTTGGTCTCAAGCGACCTCGAGCCCTTCTTCTTCCAGAACTGCCATGAATTGGTGTCAACCTTGCAGAGGCAGGAGGGCTCGTCGTCGACGCCCACGCTCAGAGCTTGGCCCATTAGGTTCCTGAACCATGTCACCGTGACGAGGAGCTGGGTCTTGGTGGAGAGCGTGGACTTGTAGAAGCATGTCACCGTGTTCTGCACGCTGGGGGCGCCGGAGGAGGACGTGCCGGAGCAAGTGTAGTCGGAGACTTTGATGGCGTGATCGCTAAAACAGGAAGCAAAATCTCGCATTATGGAGGAAATGGTTGGTGGGTCGGTGGAAGCTTTCTTCTCCGGCACCGGCGGAAGACCTGCTTCGACTTCAACTCCTTGTTACGCTCGTAGAATCCAAACGTTGTGGTGTGAACGTTTTAAGGGTGTGTAAAGAAGGGTGGTTATTAAGGTTTGGCACAGAATTGATTAAGAGTGATGGCTGGTGGGGGAAAAGAGAGGAGGAAGAAGATGCAAGGTTTGGTGATCCTAGCGTGCCAAGCAGTATTTAATCATATATAATTATGCAGGGGTGGAGCAAATAATGAGAGAAGATTATGGTCAAAAGTCGGGGAAAAGGTCGAAGTTAGAAGCGTATGGAGAAGATGGCACTAGCTATCAGGATCTGGACTTGGTCTGATGCTATTGAGTCGGACTTTGTGGCGTTCATATCTGTGCCTTTGTCAACATTTCAATGTTTAATGTTTACGAGCCTAACCTTGCAAGGTCTTTAGCGGGCTTAATATTGTGCCTCTGCCACGGACGAGATTACCCAAAAAGCAGGATCGGGCATTTCTAGGTCTCCAAGCACTGATTTATAATTATTGAAAAAAAATTTACTTACTGAGAAATTTAGATGAAGAGCGTCGAAAGATGCACATTTAGCATTTGAAGGGTCTTTTTATCCTTAATCTCCCCGTCTGCTATGGTGTTGGCCTTCTGTCATCATATCGTCCCCTGCAGGGGGCTTGGTGGCAAGATCAGACATAGAAATATACTACTGAGCTCTGCCCACGACCTTCAACTGTAAAACCATCTTTCCCTCGCCCGCCCTGAGTAAAATCTAAACTAACAGAGTCTCTTGCTTTGATACTTCTAATAATTGACCGGACTTAGCGTGACAAACTTGTCAAACATGGATTAACAACCGAAACACGACAACTAAACGTATGTGTGCCCAACCTTAATCCAAAAGTGTTGACCTAGGTCCCGCTTATTAACGCCGGTGGTCTAGTGCCTCACCAACTTCAAACCAACAAAGCTGAGGACCAGGTAGTCCATGGACGGATGAGAGCCAAAGGAAAGATATTAAACATGAACAGTTTCCGCCTCCCCTCTCTCGTGCTCTAAACTCATCTCATTTAATATGATCCTTTGTTCCTGGCTTTCTGACATATTGCGTCCCTTTCATGGACGTGTCCTCCTTATCCCTTCAATGGGGAGGCTACGTCCCCCAACTCTCATCAGTATTCTCACATCGTTTTTCTGCATTTTAACTAACTACTTAAGACGTGACTGCCCACACCCTGCTATATTTTGCTCTTATTATACCCGCAGACATCTCATTGATCATCACCCGCAAAATAGTTTTGCTCGTCCCTGGACCACATAAAGGACCGACTCCTTATTGAATGTTTGGATCATGGGCAGGAAGATACAACAGGCCTACATCCTCTTGTAGCTGTGGAAATGGTATTGCTTGATGCAACAGCTTCCTCTTCATGCAATTGAATACTGTCTGTACTGATTCCCATCATCTCCACTTAATTTCATTTCTTGTGCAGTTTTCCTGTGTTTAATTGCTTCTGATCATCACACCCGTCTTCCCTTCTCACTCAAGTTATGCTCTCTGAATCATGAGCATTACAAAATCAATTATAATCTAAGAGCCACCCAATGATCAAACTGCAGTAATAAAGTGAGCTTAATCAAACAATAAGGAAGATGCAATTAATGGCTTAGATACAACAATGCTCAGTACGCAATGGCTTCATATTTTCTAATTATAACTTGAACAACTTGGGATATAAATTTTGTCTCAAAGAAAAAGACAGAACAAGTTCAAAATTGGAAGGAGTGTAAGCATGAGTACTGGATAGCAATAAAAAACACAAGGACCAGTCATTATCTGGCAATTTTTTCCAGGGAGAACGAGACGACTTGTTCATGTGCTCTGAATTATTATGCATTCCACTATCTGTATGAAAAATTGGTTGTTGTAGAAGGGGGATACTATATATCTAGGGGACAAGGAAGTTGATGGTTGATAACATAAATATTTTGATGATCACTCTCCTCTCAATTTTTATTCCTAATGTTTCTGGTGTTGTTTGTAGAGCCGTGGACTTACTGATTAAACTATGTTAAGAAGTTTGTGAGGTAACATCGCATCTTCTACAATGGACGTGCGAATTTACTTTGTTTTCTCCGGAAATTTGTTCTTGATCAGGATAGTAGAATTCGACAAGTATATATTTTATGAGGAATACAGCAATAAAATATGCAATCAAGTCTCTGCCTTCAACTAATTAATGGATTCTGTGTAAGGTCAACTTATGAATGCTTCCCCTTGATTTCTATACCTTTTTCTTTAAATGTTTATGGCCCAATGTACGAATGAAATAAAGGCTTCAAACTACGCACGGAACAATATTGATCATATTTGTTAGGCACTAAATGTGATATGTTTTAATGTAATAATGTAATACAAAGATTACACCTTCACTCCATCAACAATACAAGAGTAGCAGAAAAACCGTAGAAGTTTCGTCCCTAATTTGTCTCTATCAATTAAAGAAACAATGAACAATTATTTCATTAAAAAGAGAGGCTAAAATGGGTAATATATCGATTCAATGTTAGTTGTCGTTTTGAGAAAACCCTAATTTTACCTTCTATGTCACTCATTTTTATCATTAATGATGTTTCTTAAGGAAGTCATTGATAATCATGGTAATTTGAGTTAATTATCTCCACTACATACAATAAAAGTCTAATTATAATTTTTCATAACTTTAATCAAATTACTAGGATTATCAATTTAGAAACTTGTCTAGGGAATATCATGACCCTTAACCGGGGTGTGTTTGCAGATATGTGGGTCGGCTCCTACCTTTGAATTAATTGAACGTGCATAAGGCCTTGTCAATGACAAGGTAGCGGCAAGCCCAACAAGAAGCCAGAGCATAGGGTCCAAGAGATAAGCCCAATTAAAATTAATGGTGCTTACTCGTGAGGAGGAGTGTGACGATTAAGATGTAATTCCGTGTTAAGGGGGCTAACTTATTATTTTCCGAAGACCCAGCACAGTTTAACATTTTTGAGATTTGGATTAGGCTCGGGAGGCCAGAGACTCGGAGTTATTGATACCAAGTTTTAATCCGAAAAGCAAAAGGGTATATAAAATGAAGAGATTAATATTTTAAATTGATAAATATATAATTTATATTATTTTAAATTATTGATTTAATTAATTTCAAATAATAATCTATTTTTAAATTTATTTTAATTAGAATAAAGGAGGCTTAAAGACGAAGGAGCCGATCAAAAAATTTACCATAGAAAAATTATTTATCATGTTTGACTCGAAAGTTATTTAGTGGAGTTGGCTCGTGAAATTTTACGGGCAAAATAAAATTTTAAAATTATGGTCTTAAGTTCTATTAGTTTATAGGTTAGGATTAAATGCGCGTGTGTAATACAATTATAATTAGAATTCTAAGTTATAAAAATTATATAGATAAAGTTTTTTATTTTTTAATATTTGAAATGATATTTTTTAGTGATTAAATTAATAATGTTAATAATTTTAGAGTTTCTGAAAATTATAATTAGTTTTTTTATTAAGTACAATAGAAGTATTTAATTAAAATTATTAATATTATTATTGATTTTTTGTGAGGAAACAAGAAATGAGTTGTGTCCATCCCTCTTTGTAGGGGTCGGAACGGGAAAGCAAGATGTGGTGGTGGTATGGCGTGTCATTGGGTTGTCGGCGTGACTCGTGACTCGTGACTCGTTTGTTTCGGCTCTCCGCCGTCCCACCCGGCAGCCCCGGCGGCGCTCGGCAGCGGAGATGCTGCTCGCGGCCGCTCTACCTCTTCCCTCCGCCCTCCCTTCCCCTACCCACAGTCCATCCCCTCCATCACCCCTTCTTCCCCCACGCTCCTTCGTCGTCCCAGGCCCTAAACAGTGGCGGGGTTGGCCGGTTCTCGCCGGCGGCAACGAGCAGCTGGTTGACAATCCGGCCAATGGAGGAAGTGGGGATTCCGGCGAAGATGACTCGGGCGGCAATCGGATGCCGCCGATCAGGTTTCGATGGCGAGACGTGCTCGACCCTGACCCAGAAAACCTGCTGGCCGTGGCTTTGACGGGCCTCCTCACATGGGCGAGCGTTCAGGTCCTATGGCAGCTGTTCTTCATCTCCTTTGCCATTCTGGTGGCCGCAGTCAAGTACTCCTTCATCGCTGCCCTTCTTTTGTTCATTCTCATTACCCTTCTCTGAACACTCTCTATGCTTGTCGAATTGGTAGCTGTACATTGTGAAGAATGTTGTTTTGATGATGTTTGGTTCAAAAATAACTTTCCTGTTTCTGATGTTTTGGATTTCGTGCTCCCTTTTTGTTTTAAAAATCCTGGCGTTGGCACTCTTTTTGGCTCCATTTAGTGTTTGTAGTGTTAGTTATTAATTGCGGGAAGGATTGAAAATACGTGCATAATTGCATGTGAACTGAATGCTTCTGTAAGATTTTTTGTATGATTAAATGCTGCATACATGCTGCATGGCTTCACTATCTTGGATATAGTAGAAAGGCATTTTTATGTTTGGTTCAGTAAATGTACTCGCTGTCTAATTTTAATAAGGTTATTTAACTTGCTTAGTACGAGGGCTGTTTTGTTGTCCAGTAGGAAATAGTTATTAGAAACAAAGGAAAATGCGAGGGCTGTTTTGTTGTACAGAAGGAAATTGTTATTAGAAACAAAGGAACATGTTATAAGAGATTTGTTAATGCTTTTGCGTGTGACTTAAAGCTCAAAATGATTTTGTTTTGCACTTTGGTTGATGCACATTTTAGAGGCTCACTAGTACATTGTTCTCAATCAAGTGCGATATACCGCTCACATTGGCTAGTATTACCAAGTTTGAACTTGTTGTAACATCCCCCATCGAAAGCAATGTGGACAACGTCATTGAGATCATTTGACCCATCATGGAAAGTGTTAATGATATGTCCTTAAAAACTAGGATAACTAGAATGTCAGGTAAATAAAGGATTTTGATGATAATGGAGAAATTTCAATCACTGTGAAAGTGAAGGAGCTAAAAGCCTAAAATGGTGGGGAATTTGGAACACAGTTAAACTGTGGAGGCCAAAGTTAGTGGGTCTTTTATTCTCCCAATCAAGCTGAATGGGTGGGGTGTAAAGCTGAGCTGGGACCTAAAAAAGTTACGTAGAATACCCTACTTAGGCTCTTTGTGAAAAAGAATCGAATTCAACATGCAGGGGTTGAGCATTTAGCGGGTTTGAATAGCTTGAAAGCGAATAACCATATTGTGCTTTTTCGCAACTGAACTCAACCCAACTGAACCGACTTGAAAGATTCAACTAGTTTGCTTCTTTTAAATAAAAAAATTCATTTGTAAATAAGTAAATATTATTCAAGTACCCTTTAACCTGCTAAAGTTAATTTTAATCTTATTAGGATTCATAAAGGTTAGTTGAGTTAAAGACTCAAATAGGAGTCATAAAAATTTATTAAAACATCAATTAACCAAATATAGTCAAAATAAATGAGAAAGTGTAGGTTGGGGAAGTTTGAGTCTGCACTCAATTTTGATACAAACATGTTGACTATATACCCCTATTTTCTAGAAACAAATTATTTTAAAACCAAATTACTAAATTAGCTCAATTAGTTTGGTTTCATTGGTTTTGATTGAATCTTCCAATCTGCCCATTGAACTTGATCAATAGTTGAGTGAGCAAGATTTGGTTCAAACCAATAACCAAAGTAGCTGACCTGCTTATTAGTTCAGCTTGATTCAATTAGAATTGAAAAGGAGGGTTCTACGGGGTGGGAACAACATTCTTTTGCCTTTTATTTGATGGCAAAAGGTAGTTTGGGCCTTGGGGGTGGGAAAGGTCACCCCATTTGGGTCATCCAAATTAAATGGATGACCAGCATTAAAAAACCCCACTTTCCTATGTATGTTAGGGGTTCTAATCTAGGTCATGCGTATCATATGACCGGCCTAAATGGGGTGATCTTTCCTAATGTCACCTCATGGCTGCCCTCTCTCTAATATAATTTGTCACTAGGAACTGATAAGATTTAAGTTAACTTTAGTAGCTCAAAAGAACCATCCTAAGATTTTAGTTATCTGTAATTGTTTTTCTTTTGGGTTCAAAATTTAGGGTTCAAACAAACTGAGACAAGCCAACTTATTTTTTCATCCGGTGTCGTTCATTTGCAAAATAGCATCTCGATACAATGAACCGAATGCTCATCCCCGATTGGGTGAGTGAATTGCCCATCTTCTCTGGACTATGCAGATTTTACACGATTGAAATCTCCCACCCTCTCTGGTGTATTTGATTTCACCATTACAGCATCATTGGGCTTCATGGCTAAACTGTTAAGACTTCTACCATAGTTTAGAAAGTTGTTGTGATATAGATATCTGAATCAACTTGTAACATGAGAAGTTGTAAGACACTCAAACTCTGTAATATGTGCCTCTCATGTATTATATATTTTAGTCAATTGTGATCAATGAATCAAGGCTGGTGTTATTTCCGTTCATTATTAATTTAAGGCTATTGATCGGCCTTACAAAATATGGATAGTGAAATAGAATCTGGAGAAATTTAGACGTCTATTACAGCAGAAATATGTATGAATTCATCTGTTATCAACTATCAGGTAATATTTTAATTGTCCACCCACAAAGTAATTTACCTCCACATTTTGTTGTATGCTCCTTTTTGAGGTGGGTATGATTTATTTTTGTGTGTTATTAACATAAAAGCCTGTGCAAAAATATAAACTTGCTTCAGGTGATGCTTGTTAGTGTTGAAACGTTTGCTATTGCATTTGGGTTCAATTATATTTTATGGGAAGCACCCTTCTTGTAAAGTGCTTTTTGTTAATCATGTCATCATCAATCTAAGCAAAGCCAATGCTAAGTACCTAGCAGTACTGATCTGTATTGGGGCCTTTACTAGTTTTTGCAAGTTCAGTAAGTGCATATGTGTATTCTGTGTGCTGATGATAGGGTTGCTTCATTTTTATAATCACTTCATTTTGATGTCAAATGTACAGTCTTATCCTATTTTTGTGGCCAGCTGTGATCAGTGTTGGCTTTTAAAGGACAGCATTCTTGGCCATCTCTTCATTATTTTGCTTTTTATTTTACAAAGAGAATACTGCTGTAAACTTATGAGTCATATATATATATATATATATATATATATATATAAAGTTAAAGACAATAAACCTATAAAAAATAAAAAGGTAAATAAAAAAGATAAACATTCTAGTTCAAAAAATCCTGTAAAACCTTTAGTCTGTTGGAATTGTGGTAAAACTGGACATACACGAACCCAATGTAGATTAAAGAAAAAGATAAGAGAATTAAATATTTCTGAAGAAGAAAAAGAACAACTTATAAATTTAATAGATGAAACCGAAGATGATACACATAATGAAGATACCTCTGAATATGATGCATTAGAATTGAATACAGATGAAGAAAATTCTTCTACTACTACCATTAGTGATTGTGACTATGAAAATTTAAATAGGATTATGAATTTAAATAAATTAAGTATTAATATAATAATAGCACAAGAAGAATTATTATTCGATATGATAGATTCTATTCAAGATAATGAAGAAAAAGAAAGTATATAGAGAAAATAATAGAATCTACAAAATCTCAAGAAATAAGTGAGAAACCTAAATTTAAACCTCAAGTAGAAGCTGTATTAAAACTTGCTTATACTATGAATGAAGTATTAGATAGACTAAAACAAGAAAAACCTGTAACTACTAATGATTTAATTAAAGAAATTAATGAATTGAAGAAAGAAGTTTCTAATCTAAAGAAAAGAATTGAAATATTAGAGTTAGACAGTGAAAAAAAAAATAGATCTATTAATACAGAAGATGAAGATATTAAATTATTTGAAGAATCAAATAATTTTCATATTGAAGAATCCTCTAATAAAAAACAAAATTATTTAAATATTATAGAACAAACTATAACTAGGAAATGTGTAATTAAAATACAAATAATCATAGAAAAAGAATTTAGCCTAGAAACTTTAACCTTAGTAGATACAGGAGCAGATAAGAATATTATCCAAGAAGGATTAATCCCTACTAAATATTATAAGAAAACTACTCAAACACTTTCAGCAGCAAATGATGAGAGATTAAAAGTTAAATATAAACTCCCTAATGCAGAAATTAATATATATATATATATATATATATATATATATATGTTCCTGA
>JAURVB010012578.1:0-27514 GCA_033002965.1 Piper betle | reverse complement strand
ATTGTACAACATGTTCACTAATTTTGTCACAAAGGGTAGTAGGATACTAGTTACTACCCGTCACGAAAAAGTTGTCCAAGATGTACGCAGTGCCTACAGAATGCATGTAGGGCCTCTTTCAACCGAGATATCTTTGTCAATCCTAAAGAACAATGTTGACCTTCAAGGCAAAGATGACGGTGAGGTTTCGGATTTGATGAAAATAGGGGGAAATTTTGAAGAAATGTGGAGGTGTGCCTTTAGCCATCACAACCATGGCAGGCGCATTGAGGAATAAAAACACTAGAGATGGCTGGAAAGAAGTTCTTGAATCTGAAATGTGGGATTGGGATTCTAAATCTCGAGGCGGCATTTTGCCTGCTTTATGGCTTAGCTATTATCATTTGTCTCAACCATTGAAGCAATGTTTTAGATACTGCACTATATACCCAAAAGGCGTATACGATAGTCAAGGAGGATGTAGTGCCGATGTGGGTGGCTCATGGTTATATTTCAGAGAAGAGTGGTAAGGAGATGGAAGACATAGGGGGACTGTATTTTGACGAGCTAGTAGGGCGCTCTCTCTTCCAAAATGCAGAATGGGATGAATACGGTAGCATAGAGAAGTGTAGGATGCATGATCTGGTTTATGATCTCGCGCGGTTTGTGACAGAAGGGGACGTTTTGGTCATAGAAGGTACCAAAAATGAGTCTATTAGTACTAAGCTTTCTCCTCTACACTGTAGAGTTAATAAATCATATATCAATGCTATGGGTGGTTTTAAAAAGCTGCGCACTCTTGTGTCCGGAGAAGGAAGCTGTGTTTCTGATTATAGCTTCATTAAAAAGCTGCAACGCCTGAGGGTGTTGGAATGGAATTTTGATAACGAGTTTCCCACTACAATTGCAATTTGTAATTTAGTTCATTTGAGATATCTTTCTCTTTGTGGAACAAGTATCAAGGTATTACCCAATTCAATTGGTCAGCTATGGAACTTACAATACCTTGATTTAAGCCATTCAGAGATCAAGAAATTGCCTGAGTCAATCAAGAATTTGAGCAATCTCAGATATCTAGATTTGTCTCGCACGCGTCTTTCTGATCTACTTCCAAGTTCAATTACAGAACTGAGTAATTTAAGGCATTTGTCGTTGAGAAGTAGTAAAATATCTGAAATACCCGAAGCTATAGGGAGGTTGAAGTTGTTGCGCTCTCTACGATTTGAGTATGCGACGAAGATATCAAGGTTACCAGAGTCTATAGCCAACCTCTCTCACCTTCAAGAGTTACTGGTCGATTCATTGTTCTAAACTTTCCATGCTGCCGAGTGGAATCTGCCAACTGACTGGCTTGAAGAAATTAGGAAATGCAAGTACGCATGAGTTGAGAGAGCTACCAGAAGGGATCGGGAGATTGATTAATCTCCAGAGGTTAGACAAATTTGTGGTGGTAGAAAAAGATGACGATGATGGGGAAGGGTCCTCAAACATGGAGGAGTTGAAACAACTCAACAACCTCTGCGGAGAACTCGAAATTGAAAACTTGGAAGATGTTGGAAGCGAAGAAGAGGCTGCCAGTGCTCACCTCGAGCTCAAAAGGTACCTTACTGGAATCACATTACGCTACAAGACGCCAAACCAGTCTACAAGTAGCGATGCTGTCCTCCAAGCTCTCCGCCCCCATTTCAATCTCAGTGAATTATCCATTTATGGTTACCCAGGTTCCAAACTTCCAACTTGGCTGGGAGTCTCCTCCTTTTCTGGTTTGCATAAACTCTCCCTCCGAGGCTGTATTGGTTGTACCACTTTGCCGGCAATTGGCAACTTACCAGAGCTTCGTAGCCTTTCTATTGATGGAATGCCGAGGGTGAGAAGGCTGACCTCCGATCTATTTGGATCCATGCATGGCTTCCCCAAACTGGACTCCCTCGAATTTCTGAACCTGACGGAATGGGAGGAATGGGAGCCGCTTGTGGATAGAGTCGAAGACAACAACAGTCTGGTTGAACCTATTGATGGCGGGGGTGTAACTGGAGAAGAAAGGATCATCACCTTCCCCTGTCTCAGAGAATTTGAAATATCTAATTGCCCGAAGCTGCGGTCATTACCACCAATTTTCAGTGCATCGCTTCAAAACGTTGACATTGGGAGGTCGATGGACTTGAGCAATTGGGAGTGGAGTTTCCTAATCAACATCGATACCCTAACCTGTGGATCAGCAGAGTGGCTAAACAGATTGCCAAGCCTCCCAAATCTTCGAAGCTTGAGGATCAACTACGACAATGTGGTGTCGGAGCTCTCCAACAGTTTGCTCAAGTTTAGTTCCCTGCAAACTCTAAAGATTTGGAATTGCGAAAATTTGAAGTCTCTTCCAGAAGAGATGGCTTCCCTCAAGCAGCTGCGAGAACTAGAGATAAGTGGTTGTCCTCTCCTGGAACAGAGCTGTTCGGAGGGTGGGGAGCAGTGGCACAAGATTAGCCACATCCCAGACATTCGTGTTGACTTTAGCGATGTTCGCCGCAATTCAAATTGATTGCTGTTGTCGTCCTCTTACCCACCGGGGAGCATCATCATCATCGGTGAGTAGCAATATTTCCGCATTACAACTTATTCAACACTGCATTTCTGCATTGCAAGTTTCCTAACTCATGTCTTCATGTTTTGCTGTCGTTGCTTGTGTGTCTATGCAAGTCGTGCCCTACCATCACGAGCACGACGCAGGCAACCAAGCGAGCAAGCTCCTCAATGGAAGTCATGGCAGCCAAATTTGGGTTCATGTTGTCACAATATTCACATTTATTTATTTCTCCTTCTTCTTCTCCAACCAGATCGGAGAACATCCTCTGACGCCCGATCCGCCGTCGCCGGAGCTCGTCCAAGAACCGATCGCCTTTTTTCTCCGGCGGCATCTCTTTCGTCGCAGGATATGATGACAACCTGGAGCAAGCTCAAGTCCGTGGACTTTTACAGGTTCGGGTCCATTTTTCTCCCCTGTTATCACTTTTTGTGTTTGTTTGGGCCGACATTAAAAGCTCGTTTGTACTATTTGCCTGCTACGTTCATGATTCGGCTGTTTTGTATTTTCCCATTTTTTTTCATTTGTGTACTTCATTTTGGTGTACTTTGGATAATTCCTTCGTTTTAGACGACGTGGAAGCTGGTCTTAGTTATGAAAAAATAATGGGCCGATTCAACATCGGGATGAACTTGTAGAAGTAAAAAATGAAAAGCACGCTGATTAAACAAGGGTTGGCAATGTGCCCGTTTTCACTGTTAAATTGTCAAATCGTCGGAGATTTGCGATCATTCTGCCTCTGAATGATAAAAAACTCACTACTTTCCATTGTTGGCACGCAATGTGGCAACCCAGCTCCACATTTAACAGGCTTAGTGTAGTATTAAATTTTTTGCTAGCTGTTTACTTTTGACACGAGTAATGTGATGCACGCATGAATTTTTGTAGAAATTGAGAAGCTTCATGTATCTATGATTAAAATCTCTAATTTGTTTCCTGGTACTCTTTTTGAACCTTTGGTGGGTGCTTTTTTCCCTAGTATATGCCCTATATCTTGTCATGTTACGTTTGGAAGTTCTCAAATATTATGTTATACGTATACAGTACAGATGCATATGTTGATATGACCAAGATCACTTCAAATTTTATTATATTCAGAAAAATTCCGAGGGATTTGACCTAGGCTTCCTTATCAGGTGCTGGACTATCAATAATAGCTGCTTTGTCCATGGTGTTTTTGTTTGGAATGGTAGGTTTTTCTTGTCAAGCTTTTTCAAATTTGTGTTCTGTCGAAAGACACTTTTAAATGTACTTAACTTTCATGATTGCAATCATATTACTTACTAGTAGCTGGTCAGACCTTTCTCCTGATAGTTTTGTTGTGGAGAAGCATGGAAAACATTTCTACAATGAGCAATGTTTGAGCTTGTCTGATAGCCTTTTCTTATGTTACTTTGCAGTTTGCTCTTTTTTTATATGATGATTCAGTGAAAGGTGGTCCCTATGATTTTACATTTTACTGTATTTTGAAATTATAGGAATTAAGCAATTATTTGGCCGTCAGCACAACTACATCCATTATTGTTGATAACAGTAAAGACTCAGAATTTTTACGCATCGATTTTGACACAAGGTAGCCGTCTAAGCTGATACATCTATGTCTATTTCTTTCCAATTTATTATTGTTAGTTTACTGAGAATACGTGTATTGGGCGTTTGTACGCCTGAAAGATAGATTATTTTTATGGTGAGAAAATGCAGCTGTAGTTTTCGAGCAAGGGTGCTAGCTTTTGATAATTGTGTACCGTTTTGTAGCTTTCCTGCCCTTTCATGTGAGTCTGCTTCTGTGGATGTTAGTGACGTTCTGGGAACTGTAAGTGGCAAATATATTTATTTGTTGTTTGGGTGTGCTGGATTTTGACTGTTAAGCCTTTGACTTCAGAACAGGTTGAATATGACAAAAACAGTGCGTAAGTTCTCCATCGATGGCCACTTAAATCCAACTGGAACCGAGTTCCATCCAGGTCCAATTCCTAAATTAAGTAATCACGGGGATGAAGTTGAAGAAGAATTTGGTGACGGGTCTGTTCCCCTAACGGCTGCTAGCTTTGACAAATTTGCTCATCAGTAAGTTTGCGCAATTGGTTGCTTTTCTTTTTTCCTAGTTTAGGGTCAAAGTTTATTGTTACTATCATCGCGTACAACATGGCAGTCTTTTGCCTAGATAAACACTCAAAAAAATTTATGATGCAGGTTTTCAGTTTTGGTTGTTAATTTTTATGCCCCTTGGTGTTATTGGAGTAATCACTTGGTACAGTCTTTAATATGTTTTCCTTCCTTTGTTAGTTCTTTTTTATCATGTTACTGATTTTAGTTTGCTGCAGAAACCATCATGGGAGAAAGCGGCTATAAGATTATTAGAGACAGGTGTCTAGCTTGGTTCCTTTTCTTTTTTCTGTCATGATATTTTTCATGTTAAACCCTGTCTGACGCTATACTCCAGTTTTGAGAACTATATTTTTCCAACAATTTTATTAGGTATGACCCTGAAATGGATGGAAGGATTCTCTTAGACAAGGTTGACTGTACTGAAGAAGGAGACTTGTGCAGAAGGTATATATTCGTCGCTGAAAATGGGGATGAATAATTGTGTTTTGTTATTTTGTCTGGTGAAAAGTTTATTAACAGGACATTTTTTTGATGTCTGCAGAAACCATATTCAGAGTTATCCATCTATTCACATATTCCACAATGGAAGTTTATGTTAAGTAAGAGACTATTCTATATTTTTCGCTATTTAAAGGATTCATCTATTTTGTTGTATCTGAAATATGTATTGTTCTTAGCTTCTAGTTGCTCTTTTAGATTGTACTTTGTACCTGAAGGCTGAAATATAATAGGATGGTAGTTTTTTCAACTTTTGATAATTGTTTCCAGATTTGAGTGGAACTTTCTAGTGTCATTCTTTCAAACCTGGGAGATCATATTACAGTGGCTTTTTGTAAACAGGGACAACCATGGGCATCATGATCATGAATCATACTACGGGCAACGTGATACTGACAGCCTCGTTGCGGTATGTATAAATGAAAAGAAACAGAATGGACTAATAAATTAGTGTTTGTATGTGAGAAAATCCTTAATTTTTTGGGATCAGGTGGATGAAAAAGAAGAAGCAAAACATCTTATCTCTAAATAATTTATTGTTGACCTTACATGAACTTTTGGTTGTAGACAATGGAAACTCTTGTTGTATCTACCCCGATGGAAAATAACTAACAACACTAAGCACCCGCCCAGCCCCTTTGACTGGTGGATGCAAGATAGAAGGGTTTGTCCGTGTTAAGAAGGTAAAAATACCATAGCTGTCATAACTGCATTTTTTTTTACTACAATTTCTTAAGTAGAGCTTTGATTTTTTATGCCAAGTTATTTGTTTTCTTGTGCTCTGGCAATCTTTGTGATGACTAAATATTTTATGGCTTGTGTGAAAAAATATGTTCATCATCTTTGCCAAGGTGATCATGTATCTTGTCCTAACTAGGCTGGAGTCAGTATAATAGATTTTACATTACCCATTGATCCTTTCTCAATGAATAGAAGGACAAAAACCATTATAAGAAACTGTTTATTCTTGAGAAGAGGGGAATGTGAGATAGTGTTCTTATCTTCATGATAGTATCACTCTTTTAATTATAGGATATAGGTTTGGTAACATGCCTATTGTTTGAAAAATATTAACATAACCATCTGTCGACAACAAATCCAGTGACCACAAAATTCAATCCAATTCTATAATGTTTTATATTATTTCATTTTGACTTCTACTGGTGCTATAGTTTCCACCTATTCTAGAATAAACTAATAAGCTTTTCTGACTTTTGTAAGCATGACCTAGTTTTTACTTCTACAGGTTCCTGGTAATCTTGTGATCTCAGCTCATTCTGGAGCGCATTCCTTTGATGCTTCTCAGATTAATGTATCACATGTGATTTCGCACTTTTCGTTTGGCAAGAAAGTCCACCTAAAAATGCTTAGTAAAGCTAAGAGGCTAGCTCCATACCTTGGTGAAAGCATCGATCGATTAACTGGCTGGTCATATATTAGCAACCATGCTGACCACAATGCAAATGTAACGGTAAGGACTACTATGGGCTCGTTTCTTCAGTGCCCTTTATATGAAATCCAATTTGTAGAAGAAAGAAATTATAGAGATGTCTTGAGATAGTGGGGTTGGCTAGACTTATCGCTCATCATTTAGCAGCAAACAAGAGAGAAGCATCATTCATCAAAGATTCAGATACACTCAATTACTCACTTCTGCTTTTATTTCTGATCTGAGTGGTGACTGGTGAATTATTTTGCTAACTCCAGGTCAAACTCCGCTTTTCATGGCATGGGTGACCTGGTTTGAGGGGACTGGAATGGAATGCAGATTTTAATTTGCATTCTTCTTCCACTAGACATTAACAGTTCTAGAATTAAAAATTTGGATGCTGAAAAATGCTTCATTTTGCAGATTGAACACTATCTTCAAGTAGTGAAGACAAAAGTGGTATCAAGTGAACTATCACTTCTTGAATACGAGTACACAGCGTATAGCAGTTTGGTTGAGAGTATATACATTCCTGTCGTGAAGTTCCATTTTGAGCCCTCGCCCATGCAGGTTTCCTGGATTATACATCTTGTGTTTTTCTTTCACATTACCATTTTGCTCATGGAAATAAACTCAAAAGATGTGGTTGGGTACCTCTACCACAGGTCTTGATAATGGAAAATCGGAAATCATTTTCCCACTTCATCACCAATGTTTGTGCTATCATTGGTGGCGTGCTCACGGTTAGGTTTATTTCCAACGAAATGGTTGGGTACCTGTTTGTTATTTATTTTGTCTGTTTTACTATGATCAGTGACTCAAGAGAGATGGAAACTTTTATATGAACTTCTTTTTCCTAGGTAGCCGGTATATTAGACTCAATACTGCACAACACAATCACACTGGTGAAGAAGGTGGAGTTGGGAAAGCAGTTTTGAATCTCCATAGAGAGATTTAGCTAATTCTAGACTCTCCGCCGCTCATATTCCTGGTAGGATTAGCTAGAATTACCATTACAAGTAGCATTCTTTATGTAATTACAGTGAGAAGAAAAGAACAAATTAGTGTTGGAACTTGGAAGGATTGATTAGCTCAGGAAATGAAATATGATATTCCTATTCTTATACTCACGAAATACAAAAATTCTGACAATTTTTGTGTGCAAAAGAGTGGTAAGATGTATTGTTTCCTTCGTTTTAAAACTCAAGTCCCTTGATAATCAATCATATACATACCAATGATCTGATTTTCACCCCTTAATCTTGAACATTCATCATATATACACCTGAAATCACGAGAACACAACCTTCTTCGAATTCCTCGTCTTTTTTCTTTTCTTTTCTTTTTTGTTATAAATTTTTGTTAATCCATGATGAATTAAATAAAAATGAAAGATATTAATGGTGATATAGCATTCCATTTAGGTTTTTAATGAATTTAGTGGGTGAAGTAAAATGCATTCGATTTACTTTTTTAAGTTTTATTTGTGCTCATTTATTTTGGAGCTGAAATAAAAATTGATGCATTGAATTATGGAATTTAATTTTAAACTAAGGAGTGTTCAATTCGTTTCAACTTAAAATTTGCAATCAATTATAAATGCAATTGAGCTCGACAAATCCTTGGCTTTCCCTGCCAAAATATTTGTACTAGTTGATAACTAGTACAATTAAAATTTATAATTATAAAGAACTTCTCTTGCACTAGCGCAAAATAAATAAAATTTAGAAAAGAAGCCTAATTTAATTTTGGTGGAGCCATCAAAAGTTTTTGCCCCAACTCAGAACCTAAATAAATTAAACACAAACCAAGCCTGTTTCAACTAATGCATTTTCTATCTGTTAAATTCAATACCAATACCGTTGAGTTTGCAACATTAACAACAACAACAACAAATAGGAGGTTATATATATAATTTTCATAGTATTTATTGAATGTTATATATCCATATCAACTAAATTGAATTTAGGCATCCTATTAGCCTTGTATCATGAGCTACTCTCATATATATATATATATGTATATATATATATATTATGAATTACAGCTTTTATTTTAAGTAATTTAGTGGATCCTATAATTTAAAATTATATAAAGATAAAAAATAAATACTAATAAGGGTAATTATAAAATTTCAACTACAATCCAATATTTCTAACCATATCATTTTAAACTTCTTTAAGCTTTTTATTGATGAAATTTCCCAAGAATCACATAGTAAAAGAAATAAAAAATACTCATCAATGAACTTTTGGGCTCCAATTCAGGCAGATGAATTAGACAGTCATCAACACTGGCAGCCAATTATAACATTTACAGCCAGATAATTATGTACTGCAAATAGAGTAATACGCTTTATGCGTTTATTGCCAAAACAATCATGAATGACATGAAAAAGGTGGCAAACAAAATGCAAACCCATCAATGTGAAAACCATGGCTTCCTTTCGGACTTATAACTCTATATTCTACCATTTTTGGGCTCCAGTATTCAGGAAAAGAGCAAGTGAGAACCCAAGAATAGGAAGCCAAAAGATGTGGTCAATTGCATCATCATGGATGATACGCCATTGTTAGATCGAGGTGATGGTGGTGAAGTAGATCCTTGGCTAACAGGTGCTGTGGCAGTGGGGGTCTCGGGAGAACTTGCAGCGACAGGGGAAGGAGGTGTCGCTGTGGCAGGGGGTTTTCTGGAGGGTTTGTAGCTACTGCTGGAGGGGGTGCTGTGGCAGGTGGGTTTACCGAAAAGCTTGAATCTACAGGAGAAGCGGCAAGCGCCGGACTTGTGTTGTTGGGGTTGAGGGTGGATTTGTGACCTATATCGGCCATGACGATGACTACCATCTTCTCATTCTTAAGGCAGTTTCCGTCTGTCCCACTAATGAAGTAGCAGGGGCCTTAGGGGCCTGAATGATTGAACTTGAATAATGTTTTACCATCATTGAATGATGCCGTAAATGACTTTGTGTTGCATTGGTCGAACTCCTCTTAGTTTACCCATAGCACTGAGTCTTTCTCATGTTCGTAAACAAATACTGCAATGTGGAACAGAAGAAGTTAGCACCTAGCAAGACCTAGGTTCGTGGTATGAAGCAACCATTTCCTATATCACCACCAGCCTTGAAACATTCTCAGAAATGGCATGTTGGTGCATTTTATTTTAGCTTGTTATTTGGTGTATTTTATATTAGTGAGAAATTTTGCATGGAAGTATATTTTTTGTATCGTGAATTTTACCTGACATTAGAACATAAAGAGGGGAGTATGAATGACATAGAGTGTGACTTATGCGGAGAAAATAGAGTATTATGATTTGATTTATTTTTATGATATTTTTGTTGTATTTTCTTTAATTCAAATCTCTTAGGAGTGCAACTTCTGATTCTTATGTCCAAAGTGTTTGAGAGTTGTGACCGAGTCGGGCCAACTTTTTTAGTTTAATAGCAAATATAAATATGATGACGAGAATGAGGTGTAAAAAGAAAAAGAGGTGCACGGGAATCTTAAACATTAAACATCTTTTAGAATTTTAAAATAGGGCTTATATGTAAACTAGGCAAGATGCCCATCATGTGCTAATTATCATAGAGATAGACTTTACTTTCATAAATAAACTCTCGTTTAATAATGACATAGATTATAATAAACTAATGCCTTAAAAATTGATTATTATTAGTGACTCTGACTTTAAAAATAGATCCTAATTTAATTAGAAGATAGATTATAACAATTTATTTTATGTTTTAGTTGTATTTTTATCGGTCAAAACTCTTACGACTAGTAATATAGAAAAAATTATCAATAAATAATGCTCAAACTTCTTTGTATTCAACTTAGTACTTGACCCGATGCAAAGTCTTTAAGCTTGACTCAAATTCGAAATAAACAGTCAAGTTTATAGATAATTAAATTTGACTTGACACATTAGTATTTAGTACCCCCATAATAATAGGTTTAATTTAAACTTCTTCTTCGTCCACTTGTACATTTATTTATCATTATTATTATAAATAATTTTTTTACCATTCTTATTACAAATATAATTTATCTTATCATTTATATGTATTTAATTTTCTTGAATATGGAAAACATTTATTTATGTTCTTCAAATGTATTTAATAATGATAAGTTTGTCTAGATACTTTTTCAATAAAACAACTTATACAATGCCGGAGCATTGCTTCAAATGTGTTTAATAATAATAAGTTTGTCAAGTTACTTTTTCAATGAAACAACTTATACAATGCCGGAGCATTGCAAGGGAATTCTTGGCTAATAGAAAACAAAAGCAAAGAGAAATTAGCCATGGACATTAATTGCCAAATTTGTGTGGAATCCTTTTCTGTGGCCAAGATGATTTGAACATAATTGTAGCCCACTCTTCTCAACTCTAATTTATGCTTCTATACAATTATTTTTTAAGAGATAGTATCATGCATGACTTGCATTGGAGAAAGGTTCTAATTTCATAAATAATCTATTTTTAATAATAAGGTAGACTATAGCGTTCCAATATCTTAAAAGATAAAGTTTACATTTTAAAGATAGACCCTAATTAAATGAGAAAATAGACTATAATGATTTGATTTATTTTTATAATTTTTTTGTTGTATTTTCATTGAATTGAATCTCTTAGGAGTGTGATTTTTAGTTCTCCTTTTATTAATAAGATTAGATGAAAGATTTATATTATGTCCAAAGTGTTTGTGAGTTGTGCCCTAGTCTGGCCAACTATTTTTAGCTTAATAGCAAATATAAATACAATTTCATGAATGATGTGTTATAAATTTATGTATTTTATTGGGTGTTTTAGAGTTTAGTAATTTCTTCTTTTTTTCAAGAGTTTAGCGTTTAAGGTTTATAGCTTTTTTGGCTCTCTAAAATGTTAAAAACTCCTTTTTTTCTTTTTTGCTTGCAATTTCTTATTACATTTAAATCTCTTCACAAAGCATACAAACATTTTTAAACTTAGAATTCATTAACGTTGTATTTAGAGTTTTTTGGTTGGCATGAATTAGAAATGTACAAAATAAAATACTTAAAATGAAAAAATAAAAATAAAAAGACATGACATTGAAATAGTACTAAAAATGATTTTTTTAACATATTTGGAATCATTGGATAGTAGAAAGAAAAAGAAATGATATCATGATTCTTATTTTGTTAATAAATTTTATATGGTGTCTATTCAAAGTTTCAATTTGATTTTGACTATATTTAATTCTATTAATAAGCTTAATAGTTGATATATATATATATATATATATAGAACTCTGAGATAAACAAAGTGTAAAAAAACAAACAACTCACGTGCCAATAAACTCAATTCGAGCTCGAAAACAAATAAAACTGATAACAGTCCTAAAAACATGGTTTGCTTTTCATTTGTTTAACACCTCTTTATTTAGATGGACCTACGTAACAAATTACTAAGGTAAGGAGGCTCACAAGATCAGATGCAAAGAGGAGGTGCATTATTTATAAGAATAAAATTTTATTCTAAGTTGTAACAAAGAGAATAATAAGTAAACCCAAATAAATTGAGCTCAATTACCAGAAATTTTGACTCAACTTAGTCAATAACATTCCTTGAGGTTATAGATTCACTTCATACCTAACCTCTAGTATGAATAAGCTAACTTATACTTGAAGGTAAATTAATAATCAGATTGAGTTTAATTTTAAAAGGTATTCAGACTCAATTTGCTCAATAAACACCCTTGAAATTTTAGATTAGCTTCACATGTAAAACATGAGGACTAATAAGCTCAATTTGAACTTAAAGGCAAATAATAAAATGAGATTAGCTAAAATAAACTCAACTCAACTTACTTGTTGAACGTCACGTAAAATTTTAGATGGGCTTCATGTGTAAACTCAAGTACTAAAAAGTTCAATTTGACTTGGTCCTTACTTAAGTTAATATTATGAAATAAATTTTAAAAAATATAAAATAATTTTGTAATAAAAATATGACTCGATCCTGCGTGGGATCGAGTTAAGTTTTAATTAAAAATAAATTTTTAAAAGAATAAATAATTCCGTAATAAAAAATTAACTCGATCTCGACTTAAATCAAGTTTTTATTAAATTTATTACAAAATAATTTTTTTTAAAATAAAATATTTTTATAATAAAAACTTATCTCAGTCTCACTCAAGTCAAAACTATGAAATAAATTTAAAAAAATATAAAATAATTTTGTAATAAAAACTTGACTCATTCCTGCGCAGGATCGAGTCATATTTTTATTACAAAATTATTTTATATTTTTAAAATTTATTTCATAATATTAACTTATGTAAGGACCAAGTCAAGTTTTGATTACGAAATTATTTTATTTTTCAAATTTATTTTGTAATATCAACTCGAGTCCGATAGAGTCAAGTTTTTTTGCCAAAATACCCTCCATTGTTTCTTCCCGGTTTGTTTTGGCGTGCCACCCCGCTGGCGACCTAGTTATCAGCTGCCCGCTGATCCAAAAATGTCGCCTCCTTGGGGATGGGTGGGCCTACTGGGAAACGCGCGGTGTCGTCCGAGCACGAGCGACCGTGAGCGGGAGGAGCAACGCAGGGAGGGGAGCTGCCAAAGCTGCTCGTGGGGGCGGTGAGGAATGGTTGCGGGAGAGGCTAGGGGCGTGGCGGGGCTGGGGGCAAGGTGCGACCAAGGGGGCTGTAACACCCCAAATCCGGTCCACACTCGTGAACTGAACCGGTATGTTACCAGCCCCGGTTAGGTCGGCTAACCCGAACCTAACTCATACGGATCCAATCTCGGCGTCTTAAGATGTAGATACGACTTGTCATGCATGGATAAATTCATACAACCCTAACATGATACTACATGGATGACATGCAACCTAAATTTCACACCAATACAATTACAATTAAACTTAGTAAAAATTCTAAAATAAAACGGACAGAATTTCCCCTAAAAGTGCAATTATGGGCCCACCCTGTCAAAATAATATATTACAAATATATATACATATAGCAATAATATTCATTCACACATAATTCTAATATATTATATTCATTATGAACTTGGTCTAACCCACTACGCTTCGGGTCCTCAACTCTCATCATACTTTTGCATGCTGTTATCATGTCTTAGCATTTCATTTCATCATATCTATCATGTCTCAAGCATTTAATCATGTCATTCACAATATAATAACATAATAATACAATATTAAACATTCAGAAATCTAACATGTGTGTGTGACAAGACCTCATTGCTCCTCCGTCCAAGCTGGCTCCTCCAACTCGTGATTATTACCTACATATAGTATAAAAACACGTCAGTAACAAGTGTTACTGGTCCGGAAAATAAAATAACTATAACAAGCTGGCTATGAGAGCAAACTCTCATATGAAAGAAAACATCATACTCCACGTGAACACTCTGAAGGGCACTACTGAGGAGCCACTGGGCTGCAGACCCGGTAGCATCCCGAACTTACTGATCTACGCTGGTACTGTGCCGCTCTCGGCACTTCTTTTTCAGTACTTCTCGTGAAACTTTATCCTAAGCCCTCTCCTTACCTCCATATTTCTCCTGGCCTTGAGCACGAAGGCCGAGTACTCTCAGGCAGTCGCCTTTAGTACCCTTTGAACCACAAGTCCGGACATGCGCTGTACTAAACAGTACCTGTAAACCTCCACGTTCTCCGGGTGTGAGGAACTCAAACGCGGAGTTGTTAGGATCCCTCGGGAATGGAACAGTCCGCTGGCACTAATCCAGAGCCCGCTTTGACTGTCACGGCATCCTCTGCATGGTACGTGCAGTCGATTTCTCCATCTCTCGTCTCACTGAAACGCGAAAACTACTATATATATATAGGCTTGGGTAGGGATTTATATAATAGGCCCGAAGGCAACTTTTGGTGGATCTTGTTTTCGAAATCAACCTCGAGGGATCTCATCCTCGAGGGGTTATTAATCCGGAAAATGTTCGGTTAAATGGCCCGAGTTAAGTGGGATCCGATAAAACGCCACTTAACCCGTCCTGCAGGCAATAAATTAAACATACAATAGAAGAGAGTAAATCAGAGACGAGTCCTAAACGGACCTGGTAGAAGCTCCAAGCGTGTCATCGCGCCTAGGCGGCGAGCTCCTACTCCGTACCTACACATCAAAACTAAATACTAACGCCCGCTAACTAAATGATGCATCAAACTCAATAACATCACACATCAACAATACAAGATCATCCATCAACAATAACAATCAGATAATCATAAAAGTAAATAATCCTAACTCATCCTATTCATACCATATTTTATTATGTTCTTCTAAGTTACGTCGTACTACATTATCATGCTCATACACTGATTCTATCTCATTAGATCACTTACATTCATTCACTATACAATCTCATCATGTACATCTTATCACTTCATTCATAATTAAGACATTAATCATGATAATTAATCAACCCTAGCATGCTATGCTAACAATTATCATCAATTTTAAATAAATCAATCGGAGGTAATTATACCTCACGTCGTCGGCAATCGGCGACGGCTAGGGTTCCGTCGCGTGTCTCGGAGCTCGAATTCGGCGCTCATCGGCGTCCGAAGCTCGATCGGGCTCCACTGGGTGAGCCCCGCGGAAGATCCGGTGAATTCCAGCGAATTCCAGAAATTCCGATTTTCCGGCGGTTTTCCGGCAGCTGCTGGCGGTTTTCCGGCGGCTTCCGGTGGTTTTCCGGCGACAATCGCCGGCGGCGTCTACTGGCCGGAAAGTGGTCGTGTTGGGTACCCTCGGAACCGGCTCGGCGAGCCCGACTCATCTACGAGGTCGACGTGGCCAACGGAGGTGGTGGCTCGCCGGAAAATGGCTAAAACAGAGCCGGCGGCGATGGGTCGCTAGATCCGGCCGGCTAGGCGGCGATGGCCTCCGCTCCGGTCGGGAAGGGTCAGCTGAGGGGTCGAGGACGTCTGAGCCGACCACCTGATCGTGGTGGCGACGGTCGGCGGCGGCACGAATCGGCGACGACAAGCAGCTGCGTCACTCGCGGTGATTCCTCGCGTCGCGGCGGCCAGCTGGTGGCCGGGCCTGGTCGGGGCGGCAGGGCGACGCCGTGGCCGGGCTGGGCGGCGTCGATCGACGGCCAGGCGGCGTCGGCCGTGGCGGCGGTGGCGCGCGAACAGGGGCGGCGCGGCAGCTAGGGTTTGGGCGTGGGGGAGGAAAGGTCGGGGTGGAGAAGAGATGGTTGGGTGGCAAACTTGTAAATATTACTTGACTCGTCTCCGGCTCGAGTCAAGTATAATAACTAAGTCGTATTAAATCCTAAAAAATTCATAAAAATCGGGAAAAATCCCGTAAAATCAAACAAACACCAAAACAATCATAATGATATGCTCTAGAACTATCAACCCACCCAAAATGCCCGTAACGCGTCCTAACGCGGTAAACGGCCTAAAACTAATTCTACGATCCATTATATATAATAATAATAAAAAAATGAACTGGCATACTCTCATATATCTGATAACTCATTCTGTTCTGCTGTGTTCATGACGTTATCATCATATACTTGGGTACGCATGACCCTCATAGCTCATACACGCGACTGGCATCGGCTCGGTACACGTGTCCTGAAACTGACTCAACTCGAAAAATAACGGTCGACCCGACCGGTTCTGAATATAAAACCCTAACTCGAATCGTGGGTTTTACAATCTTCCCTCCTTATAAAAATTTCGTCCTCGAAATTTTAACTCAAGGAGGTTCTGCTGAAACTACTACCTGGAAGCTGGATACATATCAGTCGTATCCTCTACTGCTTCAACAGTCCTATACATCCTCACTGACTGTAGTGGTGCCGACGTGGCGAGTCATGCTAGTGATGCTGACCATCTCAAACATTCTGGATTCTATACTTCCTGTGTCTGTTCTGACATTACCATCATCACTGCTCTTCTGTTCTGATCCCTACTACTAACTCGGCGGAAAAACCTAGATCACCCCTAAGGGCCTACTGGGTTGGTCAAGCAAATACTCTAGAGTATCGCAAGGTTCTAATCTGGGCTATGTCTGGAAAACTATGCCGAGGGTAAGACCTACCTGCTAACATCTACCCATGTCCCTCTAATCCTCATCTGTGAATAGTCACCTACATGTACTCGCAGGAACTCTACTCTAGGTCCTACAGTCACCTCAAGGCCTGCTATGAGTCTCCTGCTAAGTACGGTGGATACCCTAATGAGCTGCACGGCTCACTGTCGCCAGTCTAGGTCCAACTCTCAGGTGTCCCTATACAAGGAACTGGACCGCTCACTTGGTCCTAGTTGACTCGGTCCTGAGTCATGTATCTCACTCTGTTCTATAAGAGAACAAGGATAGCTGCTATAACTCTAATGTATACTATGGCTCTGGTGGCTATCTATGCAACCACTAAGTAGAACTCTGTGACGGGATGGTCACGAGAACACCTGTACATGCACAACGTGTCTCAAGGAGTATGATAACATACTCTGCATAGGGCTGTAGCATCTGCATCTGGTCTGTGGGACGTGCTCTGATCAATGTATACTCATCTCAATCATCTGGGTAAACTGATAGTAAAACTGATACAAAAGGGTGAGTGGAAATTCTCAAGTGAAAACTCCACTCTGTCTGATATCTCTGGGTTATAAGAAGGGAGGCTGAATCTCGTGGAAATCTAGTCTCACTACTCAAGAGCTCTCAATAGGGGGCATCTCATCCTCACATGTGGTATCTGATGCAAGGTAAACAGGGAATCCTGGGACCTGTGGGTTATAGGCCCACACGCTTCTACTGCGCAACTCTTATCTATGGTAAGGTTAAGGTCTCATGCAAATAGTAAGGGAGATAAAATCCCTATGTAACATATTGGGTGGCCAAAATATTGGTAGGTCTATGGACTTGTCTCTAAGATTACCATGATTTACTATGCCACAGGTGATCAGTCTGTGAAACAGTCAATCAATGACAAATCTCAGAAACGGCTCCTAAGTGGCTCTAGTTCAATCAGCTAACAGTAGGCACATGTTTCTCGACACTGTACTAGTCACGCACTTCTAAACGGGCGGGGTTCAAACGACCCAAAGAACCACTGTCTCTCCTCAAGTCTACGGGGACTCATAATGAGGTTCGACACGTGTCTCGTCCGCTCTTCAGTGGTGTGTGACCTGCCGTCCAGTACCGATTTGTAGTACTAATCTTGACTCACATGACTACTACCGCTGTGGTAGACTCTCAAGCAAGGCTATCAACCAAGATGAGCATACACTGGTATCACTCCGTCTGGTCTGCATGGTCTGTTCTGTCTGAAGTCCCTATTTACATTGTTCTCAAGCTGGGGTGAGGTCCGTCATCGTAAGATCGGTCTGCCCATACCGACCTGCACTGTAACCCTAATCAATACCATGAAGGTGTTTCTATACTCAGGGTAGGGCTCAACCCTATGTCTCAAGGTAAGGACCTAATCGTGCTGGCGAAACACAAGGGAATTGCTATCTCTCTGGAAAACACTCTCGCTGAACCCTCTATCTATGCCCCATACTAAGTCAACCTCCTATCGCTGGCTGGCCAATCACTAAATGGGTTAAACTACGCGTGTGATCATCTACTAACCATCTTATTTGTGTATGCCAATTGTGGCCCATGGATGCCACATCATACAGTCTGTACAATCTAATCATTGTGACCAGCCCATCTGGAGGTCATACTGTCATGTTCCATGAATCTGTCCATACGCATCTCTATGAGACTGTAACTAACAATGTCTGATGGGGACATCTTGCAATATACATCTGACCTAAGGGTGTCAGGTCAAAACAATGATTGCAAGAGAGCTGTGAAGTCGGATCCTATGCCATCTTATTGGAATAACCTCCGTTTTCCTTAACTCTTTTCTATTCTGCTGACTTCACTGTAACTATTCCTTGTTCCTCAAACTCTAGTCCTACTAAACCTTAACTAATCTACTCGGTCGGTGGATGAGCAATATACGGACGGCGGTAGTGCATCTGCGGTCAGTGGTAGTGAATCTCGGACGGCGGTTGTGCGCCTCAGGCGGTGGTTATGCAACTCAGTCGGCGGTTGTGCAACTCGGTCGGTGGTTGTGCACTCGGTCGGTGGTTGTGCACTCGGTCGGTGGTTGTGCACTCGGTCGGCAGTTGTGCACTACCTAGATGCAGAAATATCTAATCCTACTCATATGCATCGTAAATCTACTACTATCTCTACCACATCTTGGCTGCTATTAACTCGGTTCAGGTTGTCCAATCATGCGTGTCTGATCCAGAGGGGTTTGGATCATGATGCTGACACATATGATGGTCAACCTATGCTAAACCCCACTCTGATCTCCTGAAATTTTGAGTGGCTACTTCTATTAGTGCTGACTAGCCCTCAAACAGCAATCACTAATCTAGTGCCTTATCTTTGGTAGAATCTCGTCAAATGTCTGATCTCGTAGGCACTGGTAGTCCTGGTCTTTTCCTTGTTATGTCCAAGCCTATGTCTCACTACTCATCCTCATTTACTACTATTTTCTAGAAGTGGTCCCTCTCAACTTATCTACCCACTTCAAGCTCCTTCCCATTATGCACACCACGTTCCCTAGAAGTAGGACTAATGTGGTGACATACAAAGGACGGACACCTGGTCAACATCCAATTCATCCAAATCTCTTATATGATGGACAGAATTAGTAGGTCTTTAAGCCCATCATGGCAAGCCTGTCAACTTCCTGCTTACATCTACTAACATCCGAATCTGGTATAAGATGAGAACCTTATTGTAAAACCCACGATTCGAGTTAGGGTTTTATATTTAGAACCGATCGGGTTGACCGTTATTTTTTGAGTTGAGTCAGTTTCAGGACACGTGTACCGAGCCGATGCCAGTCGCGTGTATGAGCTATGAGGGTCATGCGTACCCAAGTATATGATGATAACGTCATGAACACAGCAGAACAGAATGAGTTATCAGATATATGAGAGTATGCCAGTCATTTTTTTTATTCTATTTATATATATATAATGGATCGTAGAATTAGTTTTAGGCCGTTTATTGCGTTAGGATGCGTTACGGGCATTTCGGGTGGGTTGATAGTTCTAGAGCATATCATTATGATGTTTTGGTGTTGTTTGATTTTACGGGATTTTTCCCGATTTTTATGAATTTTTTTAGGATTTAATATGACCTAGTTATTATATTTGACTCGAGCCAGAGACGAGTCAAGTCTTAATTACGAAGTTTACCACCCAACCTTTTCTTCCTCCATCGCCGACCTTTTCTCCCCACGCCCAAACCCTCGTCGCTGCGCCGCCCCTGTTCGCGCGCCACCGCCGCCGCTGTCGGCGTCGCCTGGCCGTTGACCGACGCCGCCCAGCTCGGCGACGGCGTCGCCATGCTGCCCCGACCAGGTCCTGGTCCCCATCGGGCCGCCGCGACGCCGGAATCGCCACGTGCGTAGCGCCGCGGCTGCGTTTGGTCGCGTCGCCGATTCGCGCCGCCGGCGACCGTCGCCAGCCGTCGATCCAGGTGGTCGCCTCAGACACCACTCGACCATCTCAGCTGACCTTCCTCGACTGGAGCGGAGGCCGTCGCCGCCGTGGCCGGCCGGATCTAGCGACCCATCGCGGCCGGCTCTGTTTTGCCGTTTTCGGCGAGCCGCCGCCTCCATTGGCCACGCTGAGGTCATAGATGAGTCGGGCTCGCCGAGCCGGTTCCGAGGGTACCCTACATGACCCCTTTCCGAGCCAGTAGACGCCGCCGGCGATTGTCGCCGGAAAACCATCGGAAGTCGCCGGAAAACCGCCAGCAGCTGCCGGAAAACCACCGAGAAAATTGGAATTTCTGGAATTCGCCGGAATTCACCGGATCTTCCGCGGGGCTCACCCAGTTGGAGCTCAGATCGAGCTTCGGACGCCGATGAGCGCCGAATTTGAGCTCCGAGACGCGTGACGGAACCCTAGCCGTCGCCGATTGCAGACGGCGTGAGGTATAATTACCTCTGATTGATTTATTTAAAATTGATGATAATTGTTAGCATAGCATGCTAAGGTTGATTTATTGATGTGATTGATAGTGATAAGTTACATGATGTGATTAATGACTAATTAGGGATGAAATGATAAGTTACACGCATGATCTGAATGGATGAATGTGGGTGATCTAATGAGATAGATCGAGTCAGATCATGATAATGGATCACGACATAAGTTAGAAAAACACAATAAAATTGGTATGACTAGGATGAGTTAGAATTATTTAAATTTATGACTATTTAACTGTTGCTGGATGTTGATGATTGAATTGTGGTTGATGTTCATTGTGTTTGATGCATCATTTAGTTAGCGGGCGTTAGTATTTAGTTTTGATGTGTAGGTACGAAGTAGGAGCTCGCCGCCTAGGCGCGATGACACGTTGGAGCTTCTACCAGGTCCGTTTAGGACTCGTCTTGTTTTAATCTCTTCTATTGTATGTTTGATTTATTGTCTGCAGGACGGGTTAAGTGGCATTTTATCGGATCCCACTTAACTCGGGCCATTTAATCGAATATTTTCCGGATTAATAACCCCTCGAGGATGAGATCCCTCGAGGTTGATTTCGAAAACAAGATCTACCAAAAGTTGCCTTCGGGCCTATTATATGAACTCCCTACCCAGGCCTATATATATATATATAGTTTTCGCAGTTTCTGTGAGACGAGAGATGGAGAAATCGACTGCACGTACCATGCAGAGGATGCCGTGACAGTCAAAGCGGGCTCTGGATTAGTGCCAGCGGACTGTTCCATTCCCGAGGGATCCTGACAACTCCGCGTTTGAGTTCCTCACACCCGGAGAACGTGGAGGTTTACGGGTACTGTTTAGTACAGCGCATGTCCGGACTTGTGGTTCAAAGGGTACTAAAGGCGACTGCCTGAGAGTACTCGGCCTTCGTGCTCAAGGCCAGGAGAGATATGGAGGTTCGGAGAGGGCTTAGGATAAAGTTTCATGAGAAGTACTGAAAAAGAAGTGCTGAGAGTAGCACAGTACCAGCAGCAGAGCAGTAAGTTTGGGATGCTACCGGGTCTGCAGCCCAGTGGCTCCTCAGTAGTGCCCTTCAGAGTGTTCACGTGGAGTATGATGTTTTCTTTCAGATGAGAGTTTGCTCTCATATCCAGTTTGTTATAGTTATTTTATTTTCCGGACCAGTAACGCTTGTTACTGACGTTTTTCTTATATATATGTAGGTGATAAGCACGAGATGGATGAGCTAGCTTGGACGGAGGAGCAATGAGGTCTTGTGCACACACATGTTAGATTTCTGAATGTTTAATATTGTATTATTATGTTATTATATTGTGAATGACATGTTCAAATGCATGAGACATGATAGAATGTGAAATGATCAGAGTAGCGCAGCAAAAGTGTGATGGGTTAGGACCCAAAGTTCAGAGAATGATGAATATAATAGATCAGAAGTATGTGTGACTGCTATTGTTGCTATACGTATATATGTTTGAATATACGATTTTGACAGGGTGGCCCCTAATTGCATTTTTAGGGGAAATTCTGTTCCTTTCATTTTAGAATTTTTACTAATTTTGATTGTAATTGTGTTGGTGTGAAATTTAGGTTGCATGTCATCCATGTAGTACCATGTTAGGATTTTGCGCATTTATTCGTTTATGATGGATCGTATCTTCATCTTAAGACGCCGAGATTGGATCCGCATGAGTTAGGTTCGGGTTAGCCGACCTAACCGGGGCCTGTAACATGCCGGTTCGGTTCACGAGCATGAACCGGATTTGGGCCATACTTCTGCTGCGCACTCTGATCACATCTCACCCCTTATCACGAGCGTCAACCCTAACGTGGTACTACATGAATGACAAGCAATTCAAGCACACACCAATACCATTACGATTAAACTCAATAAAAATTCTAAAATAAAACGGACAGAATTTCCCCTAAAAGTGCAATTAGGATCCACCCTGTCAAAACAATACATTCCAATATATATGCATATATCAATAATTTTAATCACACATAATCTAATATACTGTATATTCATTATAGAACTTGGGCCATACTTCTGCTACGCACTCTGATCACATCTCACCTCTTATCATCATATCTTAGCTTTTCATCATGTCATAACATTATTTCGTTGCGTTTAATCATATCCTATCATGTCTTAGTATTTCACATCATTCACAATATGATAGCATCATCAATAAAATATAAACACTCAATCGACTAACATGTGTGCAAGTGACAACAATGCTCCTCCATCCAAGCTGGCTCCTTCAACTCGTGATTATTACCTACATATAGTATAAAAACACGTCAGTAACAAGTGTTACTGGTCCGGAAAATAAAATAACTATAACAAGCTGGCTATGAGAGCAAACTCTCATATGAAAGAAAACATCATACTCCACGTGAACACTCTGAAGGGCACTACTGAGGAGCCACTGGGCTGCAGACCCGGTAGCATCCCGAACTTACTGATCTGCTGCTGGTACTGTGCCGCTCTTGGCACTTCTTTTCAGTACTTCTCGTGAAACTTTATCCTAAGCCCTCTCCTTACCTCCATATTTCTCCTGGCCTTGAGCACGAAGGCCGAGTACTCTCAGGCAGTCGCCTTTAGTACCCTTTGAACCACAAGTCCGGACATGCGCTGTACTAAACAGTACCCATAAACCTCCACGTTCTCCGGGTGTGAGGAACTCAAACGCGGAGTTGTCAGGATCCCTCGGGAATGGAACAGTCCGCTGGCACTAATCCAGAGCCCGCTTTGACTGTCACGGCATCCTCTGCATGGTACGTGCAGTCGATTTCTCCATCTCTCGTCTCACAGAAACGCGAAAACTATATATATATATATAGGCTGGGTAGGGAATTATATAATAGGCCCGAAGGCAACTTTTGGTGGATCTTGTTTTCGAAATCAACCTCGAGGGATCTCATCCTCGAGGGGTTATTAATCCGGAAAATGTTCGGTTAAATGGCCCGAGTTAAGTTGGATCCGATAAAACGCCACTTAACCCGTCCTGCAGGCAATAAATTAAACATACAATAGAAAGAGTAAATCAGAGACGAGTCCTAAACGGACCTGGTAGAAGCTCCAAGCGTGTCATCACGCCTAGGCGGTGAGCTCCTACTCCGTACCTACACATCAAAACTAAATACTAACGCCCACTAACTAAATGATGCATCAAACTAAATAACATCACACACAATGCAACCACAAGATCATCCATCAAAATAACAATCAGATAATTATAAGAGTAAATAATCCTAACTCAAACTATTCATACCATATTTTATTCTGTTCTTCTAAGTTGCATCGTACTAGATTAACATGCTCATACACAATTCATCTCATTAGATCACTTACTTCATTCGCTAACAATCTCATCATGCACATCTTTACTTTATTCATGGTCAAGACATTAATCATGATAATTAATCAACCCTAGCATGCTATGCTAACAATTATCATCAATTTTAAATAAATCAATCGGAGGTAATTATACCTCACGTTGTCGACAATCGGCGACGGTTAGGGTTCCGTCGCGTGTCTCGAAACTCAAATTCGGCGCTCATCGGCGTCCGAAGCTCGATCGGGCTCGACTGGGTGAGCCTCGCGGAAGATCCGATGAATTCCAGTGAATTGTAGAAATTCCGATTTTCCGGCAGCTGCTGGCAGTTTTCCGGCGGCTTCCGATGGTTTTCCGGCGACAATCGCCGGCGGCGTCTACTGGCCGGAAAGTGGTCGTGTTGGGTACCCTCGGAACCGGCTCGGCGAGCCCGACTCATCTACGAGGTCGACGGGGCCAACGGAGGTGGTGGCTCGCCAGAAAATGCATAAGATGGAGCGGCGGCGATGGGTCGCTAGATCCGGCCGGCTAGGCCGGCGATGGCCTCCGCTCCAGTCGGGAAAGGCAGCTGAGGGGTCGAGGACGTCGAGCCGACCACCTGATCGTGGTGGCGACGGTCGGCGGCGGCGTGATCGGCGACGCAAGCGCTGCGTCACAGAGGTGATTCCTCCCGCCGCCGCGGCCAGCTCGTGGCCGGGCCTGGTCGGGGCGGCAGGGCGACGCCGTGGCCGGGCTGGGCGGCGTCGACCGAAGGCCAGGCGGCGTCGGCCGTGGCGGCGGTGGCGCGCGAACAGGGGCTGCGCGGCAGCTAGGGTTTGGGCGTGGGGGAGGAAAGGTCGTGGGTGGAGAAGAGATGGTTGGGTGGCAAACTTGTAATTAAGACTTGACTCGTCTCCGGCTCGAGTCAAGTATAATATCTACGTCGTATTAAATCCTAAAAATTTGTAACTAGGTACACATGACCCGCATGGCTCATACACGAGACCGGCGTCGGCTCGGTACACGTGTTCTGAAACTGACTCGACTCGAAAATAACGGTCGAACCGACCAGTTCTAAATATAAAACCCCGACTCGAATCTTGGGTTTTACAGGGGCGGTGAAAACTAGCAGGAGGGCGGGGCTCGTGTGGGGTGGGGAGCAACACTGGGGGGGGGGGGAGTGCGTCGCGGTTGTTGGCAGGGGTGGTGGGACGGTGGCTGCAAGAGGGGCAGGGGGGTAGGGCCGGGGACGGGACAGGGAAAAGGCAGGGCCGGGGGCGGGACGGGGACAAGGCAGGGCTGGGGCAGGGCGGCACCGATAGGGGGGAGGGCTGGGGGGTAAAAAATAAAAAAGAGTGTGGGCGTTGGATTTTCATCGAACGGTCCACAATTAAATACGCTTTTATGCGCTGCATTTTGATGCAGTGTATAGCAGAATTCCTATATATATATATATATATACACATCTCATATGAGTGCTAGTTATTGTCAATCTTATTTAAAAGAACAAGCATGCCTTTAAAAGTCTTATATTTACATATTTTATGCCTCATTCTTTGTGAGGTGCACTCTACAAATGCGAGAGTGACCGAAGAGCACATTAGGCATATAGTTCCCACATTTTCTAGGCACAAATAAAAAATAAATTATAATTAAAATCAACTTAATTTAGTAAGTCAAAGTTTAACATGAAGTTCAATTCGAAGTAAAACAAAACAACTTGAGCTTGTATTTTACCCGACTCTTTTCTTTTTCTCCTCAAAATTTTAAGAATATTTATTAAATTTTTAAAAGAAAATGAGCTAAAAAATAGTATTTTTATCAAAATATTCTTTTACTTTATCTCAATAAAAGATAAATATGGATTTAAAATTGGCGTACTCTAAAACTACGTCCAATAGCTGGCGAACCAGCTTCAAATATAACAAGCCTACGCATATCAAATGGTGTAGTTTGACATTACTGGCACCCTTGAGATTTCAGAACAGGGAGAAGACGATTAGTGGTAATCTATGGAGAGGACGATTTTTAGGAATAGAGAGATTTCAGCATATACCTGGACGAGTTTGTTGTGGTGTGCAACAAACAGTATTTTCCTCAGCCGGTGATCCAGAAGAAGGCTATTGAATTTTACAATTTGGTGCAGGAAATGACTCAGTCCAGGAAATATGGGAGGAAGTTCCTATAGACTCCCCCAGCCGGCCTCCCCTGCCCCGCCCGCCCCATCGACCGCCGCAGCCTCCTCCCCAGCCCGCCCTAGCACGTAGCCATCACCCCCGACGGTCGGGGTGGCGCGGCGAGAGAGAGCGGGAGGGTAAAACCGTAATAAAACTTTACTTTGTCCCTGACTCGAGTTAATATTACGAAATAAATTAAAAAATATAAAAAATTTATAATACATACTTGATTCGATCTCGTACGAGATCGGAGTCAATATTATGAAATAATTTTTAAAAAATAAAATAATTTTGTAATAAAAACTTTATTCGGTCCCACACGAGACACGCACGTACATTTCCCAGCAAGCCCATCCAGCCCTGAGGCGGCAACATTGTTGGCCAACGGGCAGCCGGCGGGAAGGTCGCCGGCAGGGGTGCGCTGCCTAAACAAATGAGGAAATAAATTTTGACTCGCTCCCGACTCGAGTGAACATGACGAATAAAATTTTAAAAAATAAAATAAAATAATTTTGTAATAAAAAACTCGACTAGCTCTAGACTCGAGTAAATATTATAATTTTTTAATTTTTTTAAATTTATTTCTTAATATTGAATGTAGTCAGGAGCAAGTCAAGTTTTTATTATGAAATTATTTTTAAATTTTTTTAAATTTTATTTAATAATATTGACTCGAGCAGGGAGCGAGTTAAGTTTTGTTATGAAATTATTTTATTTTATTATTTAAAATTAATTTCTTAATATATACTCGAGTCGAGAGCGAGGCACCGAGTCAAGTGTTTTTTAAATTTATTTTGTAATCAAAACTTGACTCTGTCCCTCGCGAGATCGAGTCAATTTTTTATTATAAAATAAATTTATTACAAAATAAATTCAAAAAATAAATAATTTCGTAATAAAATTTTATTCAGTCGGACTCGAGTCAATACTATGAAATAAATTTGAAAAATAAAATAATTTCATTAACAAAAACTTCGACTCAGTTCTTTACAAATCGAGTCAACTTTTATTACAAAATTATTTTATATTTTTAAAATTTTTTTCATAGTATTAACTTGGTTATGACCTTGTCGATTCCGAGTTAAATTTTTATTATGAAATTATTTTATTTTTAAATTTATTTTAATAAACATTTGGCTCGAATGATCTAGGTAAAATACCATATACCCTCCCTATTGCTTTTCTTCGCTCGTTGCTGTTTCCGCGCGACCAGGCCGCGACCGCCGCCAGAGAGGGGGGAGAAGGGCTGCGATGGTTTGGGGGCAGGTGGGAGCGAGGGGCCGGGTGCGGGGGGGGGGGAGGGAGGGCTGAGGGCGGGGCAGGGCAGGGGTGGGGCAGGCGCAGCAGGGGAGCAGGGGTGGGGAGGGTCAGAGGGCGGGCCAGGGGAGGGGGCGGGGGCAGGGGCTGCCTGGGGGTG
>JAURVB010012575.1:0-47943 GCA_033002965.1 Piper betle | reverse complement strand
ATTTCACCCTTGTTTTCTTCCCTTTGATACAGTGCTCACAAAAATCTATTTTGCAAGCTCGAGCTCCTTTTAATAATCCTTGATCTATCAATAGTTTCAAAGATTTTCTCCAGCATGCCCCAAGCGCATATGCCATAACCTAGTTGCTTCGACTCCTGATCATCAGTAGGAGTTGCTGTCGCTGCTGCTTCCCCAACAATTGTATTACCCATAAAGTAATACACATTGTTTCTTCTTCGGATCCCCTTCATTATCACAAGTGCACCAGAGATGATCCTCATTATCCCATCTTTCGCCCTTACTTCGAAACCTTTTGACTCTAAGGTTCCCACAGAGATGAGATTCTTCATCAAATCTGGCACATAATGAACCCCAGTTAAGATTCTGGTTGATCCATCATGATTCCTCAAGTGAATTGAACCAACTCCATATGTGACAAGAGGGGCATTATTTGCTGTGTAGACAATTCCACCCTTTAGTTCTTTAAAATCAAAGAACCATTCTCGATTGGGCGTCATATGATGGCTACAAGCAGAATCTAGCAACCATGCACTAGAATTGCTAGTTGATGCAGCAATTGAAAGGTCTGAGTCTGCATCATCACACTCAGCAACATTAGCAGCAGCTTTTTCCTTATCAGATTTGCCTTTATTTTTCAGCTTGGGACAATCTTTCTTCCAATGCCCTTTTTCTCGACAAAAGGCACATTCATCTTTACTTGGTCTGGACTTTGACTTCGACCTTCCCCTTCTTCCTTTGTTCTGACTCTGCGATCGGCCTCTATCCACAACAAGAGCTTCTGCTTCTGCACTTGTATTTTCTTGCTTTTCTTTCTTTCTTAATTCATAACTATACAAGGCAGCAGTTACTTCACTAAGAGACACAACAGCCTTCCCATGAAGTAGAGTAGTTTCAAGAAACTCAAATTCATGAGGAAGTGATCCCAACAACATCAGAGCCAAATCTTCATCTTCAAAAGTCACATCCATATTCACCAGATCAGTTACTAGCTGATTGAAGCTAGTAATATGATCATTCAGAGAGGTACCAGGAACATAATTGAAGCGGAACAATCTCTTTTTCATATAGAGCTTGTTCTGACTGCTTTTCTTCAAGAATTTCTCCTCCAGTGCCTTCCACAATTTACTTGCAGAAGTTTCTTTAGAAAATGCATACCTCTGCTCTCTAGAAAGACACGTTCGAATGGTACCACATGCCAATCTATTTATTGTCTTCCATTCTTTCTCCTCAACATCATCCGGTTTCTCTTCTTCAATGGCAATGTCTAGACCCTGTTGAAAAAGGGCATCCAGAACCTCACTTTGCCACATGCCAAAATGACCGGTACCATCAAAAATCTCCACTGCAAATCTTGCATTTGTCACAGTAGTTCTTGCCAAAATTGAAGATGAAGCTGTGACCTTCGATGTGGATTCTTTTGGGTTGTCTGCCATTTCTACTACAAAGTCTATTTAATAGCTGTTAATGCGGAATACCAACTAGCCCAAGGAAATTTTTCTGATGTGGAAGATCAGCATAAGCCGCAACCACAGAGCATACTAAAATAAACCAAGAGCTCAAAATGTCAACTGGCCCAAGGAAATTTTTCTGATGTGGAAGATCAGCGTAAGCCGCAACCACAGAGCATACTAAAATAAACCTTGCTCTGATACCAATTGTTGTGAAAACTGGGTAATTTTCACCAAAGATAACTAGTTCACTTTGAGAACTATTACCTAGATGACTAGCGTGAAAACTATTGTACTAAAAATTACCCCAAGATAAAATTCCCAAGAAAGTGTGGTGGGACACACGGTCCGCTTAAAAACCAACTCCTAGACAGAATTTTATCAAGTAATTTAAATAGCACAATAATTAACAACAACTATACCCGACAATAGCTATTAAATAGACATAAAAGGAACAAAAAGAACACCGGAATTTAACGAGGCTTACGTCCTCGGACACTACAAAAATAATATTTCAATAATTAAAGAAATATTACAAAAGGAGAGAAAGAAAATAATTTACCAAAGAAAGAAGGATGACAATTTTGGGATGTCAAGAACCAAAGGGGAGGAGCCTTATTTATAGGGAGAGGACTCCTCCCAAACCCACAAAACTTTAGATGTGGGACTTGATTTTGGCATACAACAAAAGGATCAAGTTCAAGCAGCTGAATGAACTTATATAGTGCAATCTTGCCTTTTGTTGATAGGCTTAGACTAGTGTGCAGTTTGAATAAACTTTTTGTCTGTTGGATTTCCCGTAATTATAATATGTTAGCTCATTGTGCTGCAAATTATGCTCTAAGCATTTGGTGCAGTATAATGACGATATTCTCTGTTTGCCTTAGTTTCTTTAATGCAACTTATTAGGGGTGCTAAATGAGTGAGCAGTGAGCTCAACTTATGTTCGAATTCGGCTCAAATAGTTCAAAACTCGATTCGAGATCGAACTAGTTTTGAACATACATATCTCGAATTCGACTCGAATATCTTTTATATGTTCGACTTCGACTCGAGCTCAAATACACTTAAACTGTTTAATTTTTTCGAGCTCGAACCCAGTTCATTTGTTAGCTCAAAATTGTCTCGATTAAAAATCAAAAGTACCTCAATTAAAAAAATATAATCAATGTGGATTGAACCCACAGCCTTAACGTCATCAACTTGAATACTTGCCATCTTAACTATCTCACTTCTTTGTTATTATATTGTATATAATAAATAAATAAATAAATAAATATAATATAATATAATATAATATAATATAAATACTATATTATAATATTATTTTTTCGAGTTTAGTTCGAGTTATAACCGAGTCGAGTCGAGTCAAACACATCTTTGCTCAAGCTTGGCTCGTAAGATTTGAGTTTGAGTCGAGTTCTAGCTCGAGCATTTAAATGTCGAGTTTCGAGTCGAGTCGAGCCGAACTGAATGCTAAATGCTCACGACCTGGCTCGCTCAATTAGCAACCTGATAACTTATGTTAAACCATCTAAATTCCACTCATATATTGATCTTCCATTATAACTTAATGCAGATTGGAAAATATTTTCCTCAAAAAATACAGTAGCAGGAGTAGGTCTTTGATAATAATTTCTAGTTGTTGGTAATGGTTGTACTGATATAGGTCTAGTAACATTTATTGATTCTAAAAATTGATTAATCAATTCTTCTTGTTCTTCATAAGCATTTACAATTTTTACAGAATCCTTAATTTTTAATTCCCACAATTTTTCACTTAATTTTGATATAAATTCTTCATTTATAGGGGGTTTAGTATTAAATTTTGTAGTTATTATTGGAGGTTTTATTAATACTGGTTTAATAATAACTTCCTCTATTTTTTTCCCCCTTAAATTTAGGAAACCAATTATCTTCCATATGAGATAATTGTGAGGCTATTGTTTGTGGTCTTGTTTTGCTTTTTATGTATTTAAGGCATGTGAAATAGAAAGAGGAGCACCAAGACTGGTTATTAATTATAAACCCTTAAATAAAGTATTAAAATAGATTAGGTATCCAATAGCAAATAAGAAAGATTTATTAAAAAGATTATATAATGCTCAAATATTTAGTAAATTTGATTTAAAATCAGAATTTTGGCAAATACAGATTAAAGAAGAAGATAGATATAAAACTACATTTAATGTACCATTTGGACAATATCTATTAGGCTCATATTCTATTTTATTAATTTTAAATTCCATTTTTGAAAAACTTGGTTCATATGTATATAAAGCATGTGGAATTTTTTGTTCAGACATGATAATTCCAACGACATTTGAGCTTGATGCATGATTATCATATAAAATAGGAAAACATTTATTGATTCTGAAAATTGATTAATCAATTCTTCTTGTTCTTCGTAAGCATTTACAATTTTTATAGAATCCTTAATTTTTAATTCCCCCAATTTTTCATTTAATTTTAATATAAATTTTTATTTATAGGGGTTTAGTATTAAATTTTGTAGTTATTATTGGAGGCTTTATTAATAGTGGTTTAATAATTTCTTCCTCCATTTTTTCTTTCCTAACTCTAGGAAACCAATTATCTTCCATATGAGATAATTGTGAGGCTATTGTTTGTAAATGCATATGAGTATAATTATTTTGTTTAATTATTATTGCTATATCTTCTTGTTTGTTATCAGTTTTTACAAAAGACATGGTTTCTATATTACCATTACCAACAACTAGAAATTATTATCAAAGACCTACTCCTGCTACTAGTATTATTTGAAGAAAATGCTTTCCAATCTTCATTAAGTTATAATAGAAGATCAATATATGAGTGGAATTTAGATGGTTTAAGTGAAAATCAAATCATGACAACATTACATAATATGTTAATGTATGCAACAATTTATAGAACAAATAATAATACTGATGACAAATATCAGAAATGATAATTGCAGGATTCTCTGGTCAACTTAAAGGTTGGTGGGATAATAATTTATCTCAAGTACAAAAGATAGAAATATTAGGGGCAACAAAACTTGAACCTAATACTAATCAAATAAGGGAAGATTTTGTGTATACATTAATACAAACCATATTAAATTATTTTGTAGGAGATATTCAAGGTATTAAAGAAAGAAATCAAGAATTAATAATGAATATTACATGTCCTACATTGACACATTTTAGATGGTATAAAGATACATTTTTATCACTCTTATATGAAATAGATGATTCTAATTTGGATGTTTGGAAAGAAAGGTTTATATCTGGTCTACCTAATCTCTTTGCAGAAAGAGTAAGAAGAAAATTAAGAGAATTACAAAATGGAACAATTCTTTATAATGAATATACTTTTGGACGATTAATAGGTAGAGTGGTTTCAAAAGGATTAAGTCTTTGTAATGATCTAAATCTAAAAAATCAATTGAAGAAACAAAGACTATTAGGAAAGAAAGAATTAGGAGAATTTTGTCAACAGTTTGGTACTAATATAACTCTTCAATATCCCTCTACGTCTAAACTTAAAAATAAAAAGAAGAAACCCTTTATTCCTTATAGAAGGAAAAAGAAAACCCTAGATAAAAAACCCTTAAACCCGAAAAAGTTAAAAAATAAAAATAAAGCATCTACATTAAAACTCTTAAAGCCATTAGTTTGGTGGGATTGTGGTAAAATAGGACATACTAGAAATCAATGTAGATTAAAAAAGAAAATCAAAGAATTAAATATTCCTGATGAAGAAAAAGAAAGTCTAATAAATTTAATTGATGAATCAGAAGATAATGTTACAGATTATGGTAATACTTCTGAATATGATGCTTTAGAAATAAACACAGAAGATGAATATAATACTTCAACCTCCAAGGAGAATGAATGTGATTGTAATGATTATAATAGAATTATGGATTTAAATAAATTAAGCATTAATGTGATTGCAGCACAAGAAGAATTATTATTAGATATGGTAGATTCTATTAAAGATAAAGATGAAAAAAGAAACCTTATTGAGAAAATAATAGAATCAACAAAAGTTAAAGAAAATAATAATACATTTAAATTTGAACCCCATGTAGAAGCGGTATTAAATCCATCCTATACTATGACAGAAGTATTAAGAAGATTTGAACCAGGAAAACCAGTAACTACTAATGATTTAATTAAAGAAATTAATGATCTTAAGAAAGAAGTTTCAAATTTAAAAAGAAGAATTGAAGTATTAGAATTAGATAGTGAAATTAAAAATAATAGTTCTGATAATGAAGATGAAGAAGAAATTAAATTATTTGAAGAATCAAGTAATTTTCAAATTGGAGAATCTTCTAATCAAGAACAAAAATATTTAAATGTTATAGAACAGACTATAACTAGGAAATATGTAATTAGAATAAAGATAATCATAGAAAAAGAATTTAGTTTAGAAACTTTAGCATTAGTAGATACTGGAGCATATAGGAATATAATCCAAGAAGGTTTAATTCCTACTAACTATTATAAGAAAACTACACAAACTTTATCTGTAGCAAATGAAGAACAATTACAAGTTAAATATAAACTTTCTAATGCAGTAGTTTGTATTAGTGATGTTTGCATATATTTAACATTTATCTTAGTAAAAAACATAGGATCTGAAATAATTTTAGGAAATCCGTTTACAGTATTAATAGAACCTTTCTTTATAGATGATTTTGGAATGCATACTCATATAAAAGGAAAGGATGTTGGAATGCATAGTTGTCTGTCTATTTATTTTAAGTTTTCAAATCTATGCTATGATCTATACAGATATACTTTCTTAGAGTCAGTTATTTCGAGTTACTCTTTGTCATTTTCTGTTTACTTTAAGATCGGAGTCGTGTTTTGAGAAAAAAAGAAAAACTCTTTTTTGTTTAAAGTTTGAATTTCACAGTGTTTGTTTGTGACTTGTACGTATATAGTTCAAATACTAATACGTATAAGTATTAGAGTCTGTAATTATGTACATACCTATATGTATATGCTTGTATGTATGTATGTATGTCTGTATTTTAAAGTGAGTATTTGTACAGTGAGAGATTTCACCAAGAGTGAAAGTAAAGTTGTACTTTTACCAAAAGTAACAAAAGATTGTTACAAGGTACGTTGATTTATCTTTTATGATTCGGTTTAGTTGAACCTATATGCTATTAGTTTGATATACAAAAGTTTTCAATTAAAAACAAGGTTTTTAATATTCTCCCGAAAAGGGTATATTCCTAAAAAAGATATAAACTCCTTGAAAAGGATATAAACTCCTTGAAAAAGGATATAAATTCCTTGACAAAGGATATGATTTAATTCTGAAATGTTTACATCTTAATTTGTTTACTGTGTTGACCAGGACTTAGAACAGATTTCCATGGGGTATTTGCGGAGTCAAGATAAATGGTTTTTGAAGAAGATTGCTGAGAATCAGCCATCTTACCAGGAGATTGTTGTGGAGAGGGGGATCTGTCAATAAGAGGACATCAAACAGCAATGTGACCAAATTGGCCACAACAAAAACACTTAGGACCAGCATCCGAAAAGACTAGTTCAGTACAAACAATAGCAGTATGACCAATATTGCCACAGAGAGTACATTGCAAGTCTTTGGTACTCCAAGGTGATTGGGCATCTTGTAATGGAATATGATCTTCATTTAACTTCGTTACTACTTCAGCAATGACATTAGATGAAACTGGAACGGGTTCAGGGAGTGCTCTCGTCTTAGTTTCATACGAATCAGGGTATGTAAGAATAGAATAAGTTCCAGGATATCTATGGGTTATTTGGCAAGAAAGCATATCCTCTACGACTAACTCATAGAAAAATCTAGTTTTACTAGATGTAACAGGAAAATGAGAGTATATTGGCAACTATTTTAGAGCAACCTCATTAGGATCTAATTGTTCTAAAATATCAGGAGGATTTTCAACATAACAAATAGATAAAGGAGGATTTTTGGCTATATAAGGACTAAGATTTTTGTAAGAGGCTTTTTCTGAATAAGTGTTTTCATTAGGAAATCTTGGGTAATTTCTGTAAAATAGAGGGAAGTGTTTGGGTGTTTGAGAACCACTAGGCATTTTCCCCTTACCCTTATCCATCTTTCTTTTTCCCTTGTCCATATTCCCCCTGCAGAAATTCACAAGTAAGAAAGTCTGGTAAAGAGTTTGCCAAGTCGGGGATATATTTAATATCAAAATCAAAGATAACAAGTAAAGCTTGCCATCTAGCAAAAATATGCTTTGAAGCAAGATTCTGAACATCTTTTTAAAATAAATTTAGCTGCGGTACAATCAATTCGTAAGAGAAATTTGGAATTCAAAAGATCATCTTGAAATTACTGTCAACCTTTGAGGGCCAATCACCTTGTTGGCCATCCATCAATAGTTGACGAGATGGGCACGGGCGTCGACCAACATGGCATGCTCGGCAACCTCTTCCTCATCAACCTCTTACGACCCATGCCTAGGTTGAGGTTGCTGGAGGTGACGCTGGCTATCATGGCGTTTTTGCTGCTGGGGGTGTCTCTGGCCATGATGCTGGGCGGGCTAGTGACTATTGTGATTGGGTTCATTTTGATGATGTGGGTGTTGGGCACGTTGGTGGTGCTCCATCTTGTTGGGGTGGTCTCTCATGTGTCTTTGCTTGGGAAGTTGCTCTTTGTGCCGGTTGTCATTCCTATTGGGTTTATCCCACATCGGTCGTAGAAGGTGTTTGTGAGTTGTATATAGGTTAATAAGAAAGCCTTATTCTTTAAGTTAATTTTTGGATTAAGAGAGGCCCGTGACACCTATTGCAAGTCCCCTTTGGGCCCTGAAAGAGCCCAATAGTGGTATCAGGGCATATGATTTGATGGGAGCCCAATAGTGGTATTAGGGCCGATGATTTGATGGGAGCCCAATAGTGGTATTAGGGCCGATGATTTGATGGGAGTTTGTCGGGTGGGGGAGTTAGCCGGGTGGGTGCAATCTGAGAGTTGTCAGACTGATGATTTTTGATGATGGTTTCTGGATCGCCCGATGTGTGAAGGAGAGTTGTTGGGTTTATCTTGGATGATGGTTTCAAGATCGCTCGATGTATGAAGGTGAGTTATTGGGTTTATCTCATATCGGTCATAGAATGTGGCTAATGGGAAATTCATATTCCTTAAATTAACTTTTGGATTAAGAGAGGTCCGTGACACCTATTGCAATTCCCTTTTGGGGGCCCAAATAACCCAACAATGGTATCAGAGCTTGGTTGGGGGCCTAAAGGGCCCAAGAATTCCCCGGGATCAACCTTCTCCCATGAAAATCTATAGTATGTTATTTCTCTCTTAGCTATGTTGTTTTTTATGTGAATTGCAAAGTGGTTTGATTTTTAGTTGACATGATGGTTTGTGAGAGGCACAAAGTATGGCAGTCTGATCACATTCCCATGTTTGTTTTTTTTTTAAAAAAAGTTATGAAATGGTTTTTGGATGGATTTTTTGTTTCTTTGGTTGATGAAAGTCGGTTTGAATATCTTGTGACATGACTTGTTGCCAACCACAATCCGTTGTGAAATGGTTTTTGATTGGACTTGTGTGATTGGTTTAAATATAAGAATGAAATAAGGCCTAGCTACATGAGCATGAATGTGAATTACTTGTTCATCTACTTTTTTTAGTCCTACATTGATAGTTAATGATGTTATAAGAAAGTATTATTCTTTAAACTAATTTTTGAATTAATAGAGGCTTGCAAAACTTATTACAATTTTTCTTTAGTTGTTATAAGTAATAGGGCTTTAGTTGTTATAGTTGTTACTACTATTTGGTCCAAAGGGCCAAATAGTAGTATTAGAGTTAAATCGTTTAAAAGGAGTTTGTCAAGTGAATATATGTAGGTTCCTCTTAATAATTTAAAGTATAGGTATTTAAGGAAAGCTTGTTAGGTGATGATATGTAAGTTCTGTATGATAAAAAGAGATTGTCAAACAATGATAATTTTTGAGAAGCTCGTGACACCTACTATGAGTTTCTTTTGATTGTTACATGTCTTTTTTGGGGGCCAGAGCCAAATTATTTAAGAGCAATTTGTTAGATAATGATATGTAGGTTCCACTTAATGGTTTAAAGTATAAGTATTTAAGAAGAATTTGTTAGGTGATGATCGGTAAGTTCCGTCTCTTGAAAAGGAGATTGTCAGATAATAATAATTTTCGAAAGGCCCGTGACACCTATTGCGAGTTTTTTTAATTGTTTTAAGTTTTTTGGGGGCCGTGACACCTATCGAGAGTTTTTTTAATTGTTAAAAATTCTTTTTAGGGCCCACATATTTTTTGAAATACCTTTCTTTTTTCATTAAAATCTCTGGTCGTTTGACTTTGATGTCGCTTTGTTTTACATTGCAAGTAAGCTTCACCCCAAGTTCCCAATCTTATAGATTTCATGCCAACTTAGTTCGGCAAGATTTAACTGGTCTCATATGTAAAAAAAGTCTTATATTGTGCCCATTATCCGAGTTGTCTATTGGTCGGCTATGCTATACAATTCTGTTAATTGCTACCACATGGGCTTCGATTAACGGTGGAGAAATGCATATTTACACTGTCATTGATAAGTAGCCAAAAAAGCCCGCAAAATACGCTTGCATTTTAGAAACTATTTTTTTCATAAAAATAATTATTATATGTAATAATAATTTACATAATATGAATAAATTATTCTATTTTTTATTAAAATAAAAATCTACAACAAAAAAGTATATCTTTTAGCATAATAAATTTAGAAGTGACATATTGAAAATATAATCAAAGGAGAACAGAATTGTTCCTACATAAATTTTTTAAAAAATTATCCACTGAATCAAGAAAATTAAATTCCTACCTTACGCACAAAACTATGCCTATAACTTATTGCTATAAAATAAACTCACAAATTCAACCAAATGCTAGATCACATGCACATTTTTCAGCACCTTACGTTTGAAAGTAGAGACAAACCAAAATTATATATTGATATTTTAAATATAAAGTAAGGAGACGAGGGATTTCTTGATGCCCTTAAACTTCTTTTGATGGAACTTTGTGATGATAGATAGTTCTTGGGTGGATAAGTTACGTTGTTAGTTATGGTCCAGAAGAAGAAGAAACCGAGATGGGTGGAGGCAAAGATCGATTTATTTCTTTTAAATAATATATATATATATATATATTAGACTATATAGATATTATCATAAACTAGGCAAGATGTTGTGCCATGCGCAACATATGTCTGACTAAATTTTAATTTTATACATAAACTTTCATGAGATTGAATATAATAATTTAATATCTTATATATAAATTATGATTGACTTTAAAGACATATCCTATTTAAATAAAAAAATAAATTATAGTTATTTGATTTCTTTTATTTTATTTTTCTAAAACAATTAAACAAATCCTTATTAGAATGATGTTAGAAGTTGAGATTAATCGTGCTTGATCTTGTGACCTCCTAACATAAAAAATATTTTTATCGTTTTTTCACGAGATTAAAAATCATAACCCTGGAGGGATTTTTGTCACGTTTGTTGTAATTGGCGCATCACCTGATTGGCTTCGAGCGATTTGATTTGACAATATTTTGATGCATGTTTTGAACTTTGGTGTTCTAAAGACAGAGACAGGATTGGCTGCAACGAAGCATCGGTTATGATTGATGAACTTGGTTTTGAAAACGTTTTGCTCGCGGTGTGGTATTTTATGATTTATCACCTCTTCGGCTATGTATTATATATGATTATTTTATCATGCCTCCTCACTGGTTTCGCAGTGTAGTGTAATTCCAAATCATTTAATTTTACAATATATTTATTGAAGGTGCTTCAGTAAGTTACCAGTCAGTGATTTTTGAACATGTTAACATTTGGCTCGGTTTAGTCCCACTTCATAATTATTATTTTCTATTTTAAAGCTTAAGTAAAGGCGGCTTGAAATTGCGTATCAGTGAGTAAAATTACGAGCTCGATAAACTATGAATAAAGCTTAAGTACGTGTCTATTAGGCATGACTGATCAGCATGCAGCTTGAGGTCGGCCATTCGAGCTAGATAAAAATATTTAGTTTAGTTCAAGTTGTCCACCTAAATTTTTATTATCTTATTTTACCCGTGCCTATTTCTTGGTTATAGGTTCATATAATTTTAAAACACACTACTATATAATTTTCTCATAAATAATTGAAAATTTTAAGATAAGAGATGAATTTAAATTGGAGATGTATTTGCTTGAACAATTGGTATGTTTTTTCAAGCTACTAGAGATTAGCTTTGCAAAAAATATAAGGGCATACCAAACCAAGTTTCACCTAACTACTTTAAAATTAAGCTGAATATGAAGAGCGTAAATGTAATGCTCAAAGTCGGCCAGGATATGAAAATGGTTGCAATGAAGCATTGGTTACGAACTTGGTTTTGGACACGTTTGTTTTGGTATTATTTCATATCTTCTATTGTATAATTATCACGCATCTCCTCATTATTTGTTTAGGAGTATGATGTGATTCAAAACGGTTTAATTTGACAATATGGTTATTGGAGGTGTTTCATGCCGTCTGTCACAATATCTTGAACTTGTTTATACTTCTTCGCGTTCTAGGCCTCCGGATATGAATGGCTGCAATGCCTTTTCCTCTCCTTGTCGTATTTGATCAGTCACTTATTATGAGAGTATGGAAATGACTTATATTTAGCAATATGGTTATTCAATGTGTTTCATGTCACCTGTCGGTCTGTCTTCAACTCGTTCGCACTGGTGTAATTCTGGCTGTAATCGCGGTGAAGCATTGGTTTTGACTATGAACCAGCCTGAAACTAGAAGGTACAAACAAAATATCCACGCCGGTTTATATCAAATTGGACAGGACAGAATTTGTTGGGAAATATACTCCAGCGAAAACAAGCCAAAAAATATTTTCCCTACTCGATGAAATGAATAAGAGACACTCAAGATAAAAATGGATGGAAACTTTCCTCTCAATTTAGAGAAAAGAAAACCAACCTACTCGATCAACTTTGATTAAGAAATCTCTTACAATCAAGTATCAAAATAAAATTTGAGAAAACTCTTTTAACCTAAATCAGATCAATAACAAGATCTGAAAAATACAATTCTTGAGAAATTGAGAAAACTAACATACACCTCAAATAAAAAAATAGATCAATCTCACACCCTGGATTACGACCCCACTTCAACTTGAGATGATGAAAAATTTTTCCAAACTCTCCCCTTGTGAGTGAAACCACTCTCTGTTATATGTGGAAAAACTCCACCCAATACATGTAGAAAATTCTACCAAAGTGTGAAAAACTTCACCCCAATAAAAGTAGAAACTTTACCCAAATGTGGAAAACTCCACCTAAAAGAGTAACACTACTCCCAATTACAATCCATAGACAAAGGTAGAGAAAAGAAAAGAAATTAACAACTATTGATCTTGTCGAAGAACCCAAAGTCATATCTTCACCTCACACCAAACAATTTCACTTTTTTCTCCCACATGCACTACCAATAGTAACCCTGTCTAGATCTGTAATCCCTCAAGTCTCCCCTAAAGGAGAACACTTCATGGAACTTTCCCAAAGGAAAAGCACACCGAACACATACCTCTAATCACATATTTATAGACTAGAGATATGAATACCACTTAGAAATGAAGAGCCAACTCTAAACACTACTTCTTGAACATTGGAATCCTTACTAATGAGTCTCTTCACGTATTCTACAAATTCTCATCGAATTCGTCGTACCTCTTAATTTATCTTCATGTCTTCACGGCTTTCGATGTGACTGAACGCTTTCTCATGGGAGGGAATATCTCAACAATTCTCCCCTTCCCGAGCATGAGAAACACCTTGGAAAAATTTCCACACATGTGCATCCTTGCTACCATCAATCACAACACAACCCATCGATAACCAAGGCGCATAAAAGCATACTCAAGTCAGCTCGATTACAGGTCTTTGACCCACCTGCCTGATAATGCTACACCTCATTAGCATCAATCGGCCTTACCACTTTCTTGAATGTGACTCGTCATGCCTCTTCGACACAATTCCCTTTATGGATTTTCTCAATTAGCAACTGTCTACCCTCTGGCTCGAACAGTGCACCCACCTGGGAGAAAACCCAAAACTGAGGTTGGAATACGCACCATAGGAACAATTCATCAAACATTGCTCCACACACTCTCCCGTACTCACATTCAGCTTGGAGATGGGAAGATCCAACAACTTGATCAGCCCCAATCTCCTGAACTTGTCCCCCTCACCACATTCGGCATCTGCTACACTTCGCCATCCTAGTCAGCTGGGTGCCAAGCAAGCACTTGCACTCAGACAGCCCATTACAACCGCACTGAGAGAAGAAGTGATAGGGGATCGAGGTCTGTTCCACACCAGGTCCCAAACCACCGCCACTGGTAGCCATGTCCGTTGCTCCAGTATGCCGGACCTGTTGAGCTTGAACGTTCATATCAAGGAAGAGTTGGAGACCGATATGGTGAACACCATCATTCTCGACCATACCACTTGTCGACTACCACATGAGGAGGGAAATATTTTAACGCATCTCCCCTAACGACTCATGTGTAATGTTCTCTATCTCCCCTGATTAGGACTTCTAACACATCTCCCATACTCGTATAAAAGAAACACTTATGCTAGCATAGCCTAAAGGTCATCTCGACAACATATATGAGTAGGTCTCGATCATGATCATGGAGTACATCGCCCCCGTTGAGTGCATCATCCTCAATGTCCTCTACGCGACCATCTACTTCACCATCTGCAAGTCAATCCGGATGACATAGGAGGTCGACCGCTCCCACGACCAAACACTCTCCATCAAAGAAGACAAGAGCAAGACGGGACTCCATCACCTGAGTTGCGACATCAAGACGAGCGAGCTCCGTCCCTGTGGTGCAGCTCAACAAGCCATTGTTCAGCTACACCTTCGCAGATCTCACCTCGGCAACCTCCCTCTTCAATCGAGAAGCTCACTCTTGCCGAAGGCCACACTTGACAAGGCGGACATGCACTTGCCGGCCATTTGTCAAGCTAGAAGAAGTAGCTATCCCAGTGAGAACAATAGCAAAAGTGAAATGATCAGTCTCACACCTGCATACACCATCCTGCACCAAAAGCTCCAAACTTAGAGTAGGAAAACTGTAAATACCCGGCAATCACAGCATTCCATGACACCATATCCCTCACTGAGCATTTGCAAAAGAACACCTCTGCATCGGAAACCTTCCTATATCTGATCAAAGCTGTGAGGAACGCGTTCATCAGAAACATGTTCGACTCGAACTCGAGCTTCACGACCAGCACAAGCACCTGGTATGCACCGCTCGCATCCTCCGACCATCACAGCCCTACTGGCTGTTGTTTCCGGCTGCCCGTCGCGACTCCACTTGATCGCTGTCACGTGTGCAGCAGCAGCCCACCGGCCGCTGGCTCCCCTTGGCCACCGTAGCGCTGGCCGATCACTGGACGTCGGTCTGCAGCAACAGGATCTCTGATCGCCCAGATGCGCTTGCAAATCACCTAGCCGCCCGTAGCGGCTACGCCTGGCCACAATCGTGGGCTGGTCCGCTTCAACCCGGCCCCCCAGCCACCCTGGCCACAGGTGCCTACACCGCCGCCGGTCGTGACCCCGGCCTAGCGGCCTCCCTGCCGCCCGGCCTCGCTGGTCGCTGGCCACCCGCTTGTCACGAACTAGGCTGCTTCCAGGTGGCCCCCGGGCTTCTCCGTCTGGCTGCCCCTCAGGCTTTTGGCAGCCAGCCAACGGCTCCTTTCTTAGCCGCCGGCCCCAGATCTTGGCCAATGGCTGCAGGCTGCAGCTCCAGCTCTTATCTGCTAGCACCAAATCTAGAAACAAATGGGCCGCCATCACGGCTCCTCTCTGGCCTCCAGCCGAGCGCAAGGTTTACAGCCAGCTGCGGCCTGCCAGCAGTGGGTTGCCAGCCTCTCACTGTCGGCTGTGGCTGCTGCCCGCCGGTTCCACCTCTCAGCTACTGGCTCCGGCTCCGCTCTCAGTCGCTGACCGCCACTCCTTCGTGCATTTGTCGCTGCAAACACCGGAACACAGCTACCACTTGACCGCTGCGACTCCGACTGGTCGCCCGCTGCGGCTCCTCTCGCTGGCTACCACTGTCTCGGGCTCCAGTTGCAGATCAAAATTGGGTTGCATGTCACAGCCCAGACGGCTGTGGGATTAGGTCACCTTGTAACACCCCGTTTTGGCTCACCCGTGAACCGACCCGGAAATGTCACCGGCGACCGAACCGTTCGCTAATCTACTCGATTCGGTTAAGCCGACCAGGATCTACTCTCGGCGTTTCAAGATGGAGATGCAAATGTGAAATGCATGAATGGGAACAATTGGGTTCTAACGTGGTCCTACATGCATGCTATGATGTACAAGCAAAATAAGACAAAACAACAAATGCGAAACCAAAAGAAAATATATACTATTTTATAAAAATACGATAACACATAATAATCTACCGTGACATACAATCATTATCTCATTCTTTTTACCTGAGCCGAGTCTAAACTCCAAGGCTCCCTACTCATTCATATTTATCAGTTTATTTCATAACAAGTAATTCACTCAAGCAAACACATCAAAATTATCATTCACGTAGCAATAACACACCGTCATTATAGATTACACGCGGCAGGTACATGTGTGCGCGGTTCCGTGCTGCTCCTCCGCAGTCCCGACAGCTTTCATCGCTCGCATTTCTCACCTACATATATATAGAAAAACCGTCAGTAACGAGTGTTACCGGCCTGGAAAATAACTAATATCAATCTGGCACAGGCGAGCAAACTCTCTTGTTGAAAGAAAACCATATACTTCCTCAAGAACTCTCATCAGGGCACGTACGGGAGCCGTCGCCCTCGGGTCGACAGCGTCCCCCTATCTTTCACATTCTCATGCCTCGGCCATTTCTCTATTGCTTCTCACGTCAAATCTCATTCCTTTCCGCCCTCTGCACCTTCCATATTACTCCTGGCCTTGAGCACGAAGGCCGAGTACTCTCAGGCAGTCGCCTTCAGTACCTTTGAAACCACAAGTCTAGACATGCGCTGCAATGCAGTACCCGTGAACCTCCACACTTCTCCGGGTTTGAGGAACTCAAAGGTGGAGTTGTCAGGATCCCTCGGGAATGAAACGGCCCGCACACCATTCCAGAGCCCACTGTCGACACACACGTGCCCGCTCGCGTAGCACGGTAGTCGGATTTCCCTCATTCAGTCTCTCACAAAAACACGAAAACTATACATATATATAGGTCTGGGTTGGAATTTATACAATAGACCCGAAGGCAACGTGAGCTGGATTTGAAGTTCGAAAACAAACTCGAGGGATCTCATCCTCGAGGGTTATTAATTCGGAAAATCATTGGCTAAATGGCCCGAGTTAAGTAGGATTCGATAAAACGCCACTTAACTCGTCCTGCACATAATAAATCAAATACACAAGAGAGTAGCGTAAATCAGAGAACGAGTCCTAAACGGACCTGGCAGAAGCTCCAAACGGGTCCATGCGCCTAGGCGGCGAGCTCCTACACCGTACCTACACAATCAAACTAAATACTAATGCTCGCATGATGAATCACACATCCTATAGCATGCACGCACAATCAACACAATCACGCATCAATCAACATACATTAACCTATATCAATTCTAGCAAGTCTACTTAGGCTAGTTTACATTAGATCATGATCATTACCTAATAACCCTAATTAGTTTCATAACTTCTATTTTTAACACCACACAATTCCACAAATTTCATATTTTATCCTAAATCAAATCCACATTTATACAAGTAATTACAATGCACAATTCATCAATCATAGCATGCAAATTCTAATAATCAATACCTTCAATTAATTAAGTTAAAATAAATTATACCTCGCGTCGTCGAAAATCGGCGACGGCTAGGGTTTCTGTTTCGCGGCTCGAAACTCGAATTCGGCACCTAGCGGCGTCTGAAGTCCGATCAGATTGGAGTGGGTGCGTTCGGTGGATGATCTGGCAAATTTCCCACGAATCCAATTTTTCGGCGGTTCCGGCGGTTTTCCGGCGAGTGTCGGCGGTTTTCTGGCGGATTCCGACGGTTTTCCGGCAATGATTCGGGACGGGGCAATGAGGGGGTCTATCGGCACCAGCTCGATGAGCTCGGTCCAATGGTGGTGTCAAACAGGGTAGCCGAGGTGGCGATGGCCGTCGACGGCGGCGTCGAAAATGAGCGGCGGCGGCGGTATGCTTCGATCGGGGCTCCGACCGGCCTCGACGGCGCTCGGGATGGTGGGGGAAATGTCGGCGACGGCGAGAGGGTGGTCGTCAGGGTCACAGTGGCGGCGGCGCGGCCCGGACGGCGGCGGAATCCGGCTTGGAGTGGCGACGGCCGAGGTGGTTTCGTGGGGCGATTCCGGCGTCTTGGCGGCGAGACGGTGGCCGGGGTTGGTCGGGGCGGCACGACGATGGCACGGCGGGGCGGGGCGGCGTTGATCGGCGGCCGTGCGGCGTCGGCAGCGGCGGCGGCCGCAATCCAATGGGCGGCGAGGGTTTTGGGAGGAGTAAAAGTGTCGGGGAAAGGAGAAAACACGCCCAATGGCAATTTCGTAGATAAGTATTGACTCGATTCATACTCGAGTCAAAATAATAACTAGTTCGTAATAAATCCTAAAAAAAATCTAGAAAAATATGGAAAAATTCCATAAACTAAAAACAAACACAACAACATCCAAATGGCATGCTCTATAACTACTAACACACCCGAATATAATCCAACGCGTCCTAATGCGTTATTCGGCCTAACACTATTTCTCCGATTAAACATATAAAAAGAAAAAAATACTACATACTTTCATATATTCAGATAACTCGTATCTCACCATCTTCTTGACGTTATCATCATATATTTAGGTACACCTGACTCTCATCGCTCATAACTCACGGCTGGTCTCGACTCAGCACGCGGTTCATGAAACTGACTCGACTCGAACCAATGGTCGAACCGACTGGTTCGGTAACGTAAAATCCTGACTCGAGTCACGGGTTTTACACACCTGGTCGTAGCCCTCTGCGCATGATCCAAAATATGAACCAAAGCTCTGATACCGCTTGTTGGGAAATATACTCCAGCGAAAACAAGCCAAAAAATATTTCCCCTACTCGATGAAATGAATAGGAGACACCCAAGATAAAAATGGATGGAAACTTTCCTCCCAATTTAGAGAAAAGAAAACCAACCTACTCGATCAACTTTGATTAAGAAATCTCTTACAATCAAGTATCGAAATAAAATTTGAGAAAACTCTCTTAACCTAAATCAGATCAATAACAAGATCTGAAAGATACAATTCTTGAGAAATTGAGAAAACTAACATACACCTCAAATGAAAAAATGGATCAATCTCACACCCTGGATTACGACCCCACTTCAACTTGAGATGATGAAAAACTTCTCCAAACTCTCCCCTTGTGAGTGAAACCACTCCCCATTATATGTGGAAAAACTCCACCCAATACATGTAGAAAATTCTACCAAAGTGTGAAAAACTTCACCCCAATAAAAGTAGAAACTTTACCCAAATGTGGAAAACTCCACCTAAAAGAGTAACACTACTCCCAATTACAATCCATAGACAAAGGTAGAGAAAGAAAAGAAATTAACCACTATTGATCTTGTCGAAGAACCCAAAGTCATATCTTCACCTCACAACAAACAATTTCACTTTCTTCTCCCACATGCACTACCAATAGTAACCCTGTCTAGATCTGTAATCCCTCAAGTTTCCCTAAAGGAGAACACTTCATGGAACTTCCCCAAAAGGAAAGCACACCGAACACATACTCACATATTTATAGACTAGAGATATGAATACCACTTAGAAATGAAGAGCCAACTCTAAACACTACTTCTTGAGCATTGGAATCCTTACTAATGAGTCTCTTCACGTATTCTACAAATTCTCATCGAATTCGTCGTACCTCTTAATTTATCTTCATGTCTTCACGGCTTTCAATGTGACTGAACGCTTTCACATGGGAGGGAATATCTCAACAGAATTCTGTATAAACTGGCATTGATATAACAAGCTGGCATGTCTGTTAAAGCAACTGATGATTAATCATTGACCCGGAATGGGATGAGGTGTCAATGATGACGACAGAATGGATTCATCTATCGCTATATTGTGCCTTTGATACTTCGCGTTCCGATGGCCAGAGCAAGACATGTTTATAGTTTCCTTCCCAAATGGATTTTCACTTGGATATGATGGATTTTTAAAAGTGAAAGTCATGACACAAATTGAAGAAGTTATAGGCGAAAAAAATTACTCATCAATTATCTATAATACTTGTTGGGCACTTTTGGCCCCTAAATGGACTTGAAACCAGCATCACAAGCTTCTCTTACATCAAAAAAATGTATTCATCAATTATCATACTTGTTAGGCTTAATTGGCCCATAAAATAAACTTGAAATAATTTTAATTCAACCTCATTCACGACGAATGTGGGACAAACCTAACAATAATCTTACAATAAAATTCTTTTGTTCAAATCGTTCAAATAAATGTGGGGAATTCTGAATTGGTTGATTTTGCCAATTGAAATACATCGAATGCAATCAAAAGTATGTTCGACGCTAATCAAAACATGTCACCCAAGCTACAGTTTGCAAATGATCTGTGCTCCTATTTCTTTATATATTCTCCCCATGTTCTTCAAATGACACTTCTTTTGTTACAGTACCGTTATTAAATAGATGGTCAAATAAAAAAATGATTACCCAACGTGATTTAATATCATAATTGCTAGTTTCTTCCATCTGAGAATCTCACGCCCCATTGAAGTTTCAATAACCCAGTGTCTATAATTTTGTGCACGTTTTGCTCGGGTTTTAATATGACGTCATTGGCTTCTTAATATGATGTGAAAGATTCAGACGATCCGACATGGATAACAATGGCGTCCCATATCATTTTGTTATCATCTTCTCGTCTTTATCATTCATCCTGCATTGAAGACCTAATCAGCATTATTATCTCGTGAATGTAATGTGTGTGGTATAGGATAAAATCTTTCCGCAGCTTCGAAATATCTGTCCCTAAAGAAAGTGTAGATATCAAAGACCTTGTACTTAGCTCATTCCAATTTGGTTATAGAAGTCAAAACTAGTGCTTCATTCAAAAAAGTAGATGTATATACAAGGACAGATATTGATCACAAAGGAAAGCATTGGTTATGACTAAGGTTGTCACTTGAGCGAACCAACTCGTAAATATTTAGTATTTGGCTCGGCTTGACTCGACTCGAAACTCAACATTTAAATACTCAATTCGAACTCGACTTGAACTCGAATCTTAAGAGTCGAGCTTGAGCAAGGTCATATTCGACTCGACTCCACTCGGTTATAACTCGAACTCGACTCGATAAAATAATATAATAATATAGTCTTTATATTATATATATATATATATACAATATAATAACAAAGAAGCAAGATAGTTGAGATGGTAAGTATTCACCTTGATGACTTCATGGGTTCAAATACATTGGCATCTTTTTTTTAAATGAGGTATTTTTTACTTTTAATTGAGCCGGTTTCGATCTAGCGAACGAGCTCGAGTCGAACTCGAATACATAAAACTCGTTCGATCTCGAGTCGAATTTGAACGAGTTTTGGACTGTTCGAGCCGAATTCTAACACATGTTGAGCTCGTGTTGCTCGCTCAATTAGCACCCCTAGTTATGACCTTTTAATTTTTTTCCCAGACAACTTTTTAACTTTTAACCAAATTGTATTGAGCAAGTACAGGAGGTAAAACATTAAAACTTAGGCTTCTCTACGGGGACAATAATTTGTAAACTGGGGAAAGATATTTGTATACGCAAACCAAGTAAAAGGAGTTGCCGGTGTCCATAATTTGATCACTCCTACAATAATCTTTCCTCACAACAACCCAAGAAAATGATAAAAGAAAAACTGAAGCCAACTTTCTACTGGCTTTGAGCCTATTGTAGGAGTGATCAACCGGTGTAGATATGGATGCCGGTGTCCATAAGAAGGATGGTTATAAGTGCAAAGTTGATAACTGTATGGACGAGAATGGACATTGGGCTGGTCCGGAAGTTGCTAAATTCCACCACCTTGTTCTTCCCTGGCCGTTGAAACACAAAGCCCGGAGTGAGCAGCCAAGCAGAACCGCCGCCACAATTACAGGTCCCCAGTCGCCCCTGCCGGGCCTTGCGTGCCCACTTGCAATGGTTACCATATGAGGATGAAATAATTTAGTAGACATGGTAATTGGCTCCAGCCTCTAGGAAAGAAAAACTGCAAAAAAAATTACAAAAAAAAAAACAAGATGGAAATGGAAAGAAGAGGGCCGGCAAGGATCAAAAAAGGTGTAATGCAAGTCAACTAATGTAAAATACGTGTAACCAACTCTAATGGCCGTTGTCTAGGAGCTTTCTCCCTAGATAAGCCTGTTACTATAATAATACGTTTAATTAACATGACGAAAATGAGCAGAAGGAAGAAATATGATAATGGAAGAATTTTGTGAAAAAAAGAAGCGAAGAACAATTAATTTTAATGTAGATTATTTTATGATTTCTCCATTAGGAAAATTTTTTCTCATCATAATTTTAAATATTATCTTTTTTTAAAAAATTACTAAATTGGATAAACAATATTTTTATAATTTAAAATAATTTGATGGTTATATAAAAAATATTTAACAATTTTTAAAGTTGGGAAAATTTTTCCAAATCATTTATGTGATTTGGTCCGTTAAATCAGTTTGATATCCTCAAGCCTTCGTCCCATTTTTGTTTTGAAGATTGTCCTAATATATTATTAGAACAATCACACATTTTTATATGAGATAAAGTATTATCTTGGCCTTAAAAAAGAAAGTATTATCTTGTATAAACTGAGTGTTCTCATGTCTTTCAAAATGACTAGCACCTTCATATATCATAGCCAGCTAGATGAGTATGTGGCGGTAATAGCTATTGGGTTTATCCTATATTATGTTTGGAGGTGATTGGTGACTGACTAATGACTTGTATATAGGTTAATGAGAAAATTTTATTCTTTGAGCTGGCTTTTCTATTAAGAGAAGCTCGTAAAACCTGTTTCAAGTCTTTTTGGGGCCACCAATTTTATGTGGATAACCTTAAATCTACGTAGATAACCCCAAATCTAGGAAAAACTACGGGGAAAACGACTAGATTAAATTCAAACATTTACCTACATTTATCTTTTCTTCAATCCACACAATTTTTCTCTTTTCTCTTCATCGTCCTCACCCTTTTTCTCCACACCCAAGAAAAAGAAAAAGAAGAAAACGCCGTTGTTTTTTATCTCTCTCATAACACAAAACTTTTTATCTCTCTCATAATGTGACATGTGTTTTCTAAAACAAACATTGGTTTTTGCCTAAAATAGGTTGCCTTTTCATGTATTTACAGAGGAGGGACAACCCAACAAACCTCCCCTTCTCGACTTCATGAAATACTTCTAGCCAACATGGGAAGCTCCATCCATGCATGTTCTATTTATGAAGTAAACATGTTTCTCCTTTTAACACAACTTTAATCATCATGTCTGAACATTCCTTTTAGTATGAATTTTTTTAGCTCAAGAGATTTACTTTACAACACATCTCTCACTCAGTGATATGTCATATCAATGAGTTTACCCCTTCAATAAAAACTTGAATTCTTACTCAGGTAAATTGTACTCTGGCTATTACAGTAGACAATGTATCTCTCTTGTTTAACACAAATTTCATTTAAAAATCTCTTCGTCTATAGCATCTTCTTGCAAACTTTTGTAGTCACAATAAATTCGGCTTCAGTTATGGATAATGCAACACACGTTGCAACCTAGACTGCTAAGACATAACTCTATTAGCAAAATTAACAACAAATTAAAATGTTGACCTTCTTGTCTTCAAGTTACCTGCCATATCTGCATCGGTGTAGCCAACTAATAAAAATTTATCACTTTCAAAATACAAACACATACCTCTCAAGTACCTTATTATCCATTTAACTATTTGCCAATGTTCTTTGCTTGGATTTGCTAAATGTCTACTAACCTTTCCAACTACATATGTTATGACTGGCCTTGTACAAACTATAAGATGCATCAAACTACCAACAACATAAATATGAGGAACCTTTGTCATTTCCTTCATCTTTGTTTCACTTAAGTCACTTTTCTAACTTAAAGTGATCCCCAAGTAGAACTCCAACATGCTTTACATCTTTTATATTGAATTTTTTAAGCACATTTTCTATGTACTCTTCCTTTGACACCGAAAAATTTCTAGCTTTCCTATCACGTTGAATGGACATTCGTAAGATTTGCTTTGCTGATCTTAAATCCTTCATTGCAAAGAATTTATTCAAGTTCTTTAAACTTGCAATATTGGCTCCATCATGTCTTACAGTCAACATATCAACCACATAAAACAACAGAATAATGAAGTCACAATCATCAAACCTCTTGATGAACACATAGTGATTAGAAACAGACTTCTTGTACCTATTATTTCTCATGAAAGAATCAAACTTTTTGTACCACTGTTTAGGAGCTTACTTCAAACCATACAAAATTTTTTTAGTCTGTACACCATTTGCTCCTTTTCTCTAACTTTAAAACCCTCTGGTTGCTCCATGTCTATGGTATCTTCAAGATCACCATAAAGAAAGGCTTCCTTCACATCTAAATGTTCAACTTCCAAATTCAAACTTGCAGCTAAAATTAGAACAATTCTAATAAAAGACATTTTAATAATATGAAAAAAATTACATCGAAATCAATACCTTTTTTCTGTCCAAAGCCCTTCACCACCAACCTTGGCTTGTACCTTGGTTGTGTGTTATTTTCTTTATGTTTAATCCTGTAGACCCATTTATTCTTTAATATTCTCTTCCCCTTATGAAGATACATTAAATCATAAATGTGATTATCATACAAAGATTTCATCTTATCTTGCATGCCCTCAAAAATTTCTTCTTTTCTGCATGAGCTTTGACCTCACTAAAATTTTGTGGTTCTTCACAGTCAGTGATTTTCACATATTTTGATGATGGATTTCTTGTTGATGGAACTAATTTATGATCTAATCTTCTCACACTAGTTGGCTCTTTTTAATCAGAATATCCCTGTTCTTATCCAACATAATTAACAAACTCATTAGAAATACTATCAGTCACTTTATCCTCACCCTCATCATCACTAGGTGGGGGAATAATTGTGTCATCCTGAGCCTCCTTTTCACTTCTAATTGAGGTTGAATGTTCTTTTATCTTTTTAAAGTTTTCTTGAGATTTTGTTTAAGGAACTTCTTCCTTACTAAAGTTCTCAACTGTTTGATATTCCGTGAAAGTTACATCTATGCTTTGAATCAGTTTTCTATTCTTAGGACCCCAAAATTTATATCCAAACTTATCATCATAATTTTTGAGAAAAATACATTCTACGGCTCTAGAGTTAAACTTAACCCTTTGTTCCTTAGGCACATGTGCAAAAGCCTTACAATTAAAGATTCTCAAATAATAATAGCTTACATTTTTGTCACACCAAAACCTTTATAGTATGCCCTTGTTCAGGGCATGCGTGAGAGATCTATTGTTCAAATAATAAGTTGTGCTCATGGGCTCGCCCCAAAAGCTCTAAGGCAACTTACCTGAAGACAACATACTTCTAATTCTCTGAGAGATGGTCCTATTTATACTTTTAGTCACTCCATTATGTTAGGGAGTATAAGGAACCATCTTCTCATGCATAATGTCATGCTTGCTATAATATTCATCAAACTCAACAGAACAATATTCACCACTATTATCACTTTTAATGCATTTTAAGAGCTTACCAGTTTTTCTTTCAACTAATACATGAAAATTCTTAAAGATGCCAAAAATATCACTTTCATTTTTCATGTCACAAGCCCATACCTTTCTAGAAGTATCATTAATAAAAGTGACAAAATAAATAGAACTGCCAAGAGATTTACCTCTATAGGCCCATAACCATCAATGTGTACCAACTCAAGAACTTCTGACTTCTTTGGACTTGTACTTTAAAGGATGTCTTACATTATTTTCAGACAAAACAATGGTCATAAGGACTAATTATGATGTCCTTGAACTTGGGAAAGAGATTTAGTTTTTTCAATGTCTCTAGTTCCTTCTTACTCATATGTCCCAATTGATGATGCCATAAATCAGTAGTGGAATCAAGTGAGTAGATATTAACCTCCCTCGAATTAGAGTCGTCTCAGTCTTGTACAAACTATAACACTTCTTCCCTTTAGCAACAACAAGAGAGCTTTCATAAGTTTCCACACATATTGTGCAAATTGTGAACCAAATCCTTCATCATCAAGCACTCTGATTAACAATAAACTCATCCTCAAATCTGGAATATGTATGACATGTTTAAGCACCAATTTGTAATTCGTGTTTGTTACTATATGCACATCTCCAAGTCCCACAATTTTGGAAGTATTATTATTTCCCATCTTCACTATACTCAAATGTGAAGGTTTATAGGTAATAGAGAAATTTTTGCTTAGAGGTGCATACAATGATGCTCTCGAGTCAGCTACCCAACTAGCATCACAATCAGCCGTCAAACAACCATTCTCACAATCAGAAAGAATCATCAAATCATCATGTTCAACATTAGTATTCTTTTCTCCTTGATCCTTATTGTTCTTATTTTTCAAGTCTTTCTAAAGGTTTTAACCATCCTTTTTGAAATGACATGCCTTATCACAATAAGAACACTTCAAGTTCTTCTTAGATTTAGACCTTCTTTGACTTTTGTCCCTTCTGTTTGTGTCCTTATTTCTTGATCTACCTCATGCTTCTTCTGACCCTAAAAGTAGGTAGAGATTTTTTTCTCACCGCCTCATTTAGTAAACTGCTTGTTACCATGTCCAATGTGAGTTTTTCGTCCGGAGCAGCGTTGCTCAAAGAGATCACCAATGTTTCACAGTTCTCTGGCAATGTGTTGAGAAGTAGGATAGCTTGTCATTCCTCATCTAAAGTCATCTTTATCATGACAAGTTGAATAATAATACTCTTCATCTCATTGAGATGCTCACTTATGTGACTTCCATCTTTATAACTCAAGTTCACTAATTTCCTTATCAAAAGGGTTTTGTTGCCAGCAGAGAGTTTATCTCATATAGCTTTTGAGGATGTTAATTCAGAAATATGATGATGCACAACTTAATCTACCCATTCTCTCGAACAGGTCATAGCCTTCCTATCCAACTTATTCCAGTCTTTATCAGTCACATTTACCGGTTTCTAACTAGTGATAGGTTCATACAAATCCTTTGAATATAGATGATCAATCTTTTTTCCTTTCTAATAATGCGAGTTACTAGGCCCCTTACAAGATATCATCTTAACATGTTTCTCATTAGTCATCTTGTTAAATATAAATCACAAATACACTAATTAGGCTCTTAAAAATTTTGTCGAACGTCTAGCAGAAAAAATATCCACAACCCAAAATTTGCTACAACCAAGCAACCGGGTTCTGATACCATTTGTTGGGATTAACCAGATACCTAAATCCCTATTTCAACATATAATTGATAAAAAGTACCAATCAAAATAAACACACAACCAACCTGAAAAGAAATACCAACTAAAATGGACAAAACTAATTTTATATAGAAAACCCAAAATCTAGGGAAAATCAAGGGGTAAATGGTCAGATTAAATTTACTATATCACAACTTGATACAAAAAAATATTCACAGGAGAACAAACTCCCTAATACTAATTAGTGTAATTTTTACACAATTATTATTAATCACGAATGGAGAAAATAATAAAATAATATTATAGATTAAAAACTTGGTAAATTTGTCATTGATGATTACAAGTGAATCTCAACAAAATATTTACTTTTCTTTAATCTATACATTTTTTCTCTTTTTCTTCATCACATTTTTTCTCCACACCTGATAAGAAAAGCTTCTGTCGTGCTTTTTATCTCTTTCACAACGTTAAAAGCGTTTTCTAAAATAAATTTTGGCTTTTTCCAAAATAAAATTGTCTTTTCGTATATTTACGAAAGAGAGACAACCCAACAAAGGTCACATGCTTTGCAACAAATGGAAAGTGAAGTATGTGCAATGGAAAGTGACCAATACCATTACAAAAGTGAAGTATGTGCAACATATTTTGTATTTATTAGTAGCAAAAGCATAGAAGACATGTGAATTGGTCACTCTACATGTACGAATACAAATATACAAGTTCGCAAGTTACAACATCGTCTATGATCTAACACCTGTTTTCTTCGTTGGGAAGGAATGAACTTAGCCACCCCGCCCAAGTATGCTTCTCCTTTTCTCCCTTTAATCGCCAATTCCTCCAAGTAAAGCACATATCTTTCTTGCCCTTCCCTAAGCAACAAGCAACACTTGTGTTCATTTATGAGCACAACTCCCGATGGTATTGCCAAGACCTTCTTCCTTGTAGTCGCATCACAAGAGAACATGGCAGCTGATTGGGGTCCTGTCGTTATTGCAGTGATTTTGTTCATCCTTCTATCTCCAGGTCTCTTGTTTCAATTGCCTGGGAGGATGAGAGTAATGGAGTTTGGCACCATGGGCACAAGTGGGCTGGCCATTCTGGTTCACTCCATCATCTTCTTTGGTATACTTACCATTCTTGTTATCGCCATCGGAATTCACATACATTCAGGATGATCTGAAGACCGCATTGGTCTAACTGCAGAGTGAAAAATGATTTGCTTTCTCGGTCAAAATTTTTGCGGTTTTTTACATCCGTATTTGCATTTGTTGTGGGCATTTGTAAATCATTCTGTTTAGTTTCTCCGTAGCCTACATATGATTTGTAATAGATTCATCTATTGCACTTGTGTGTCACTTCTGACAGGTTTAATGTTGGTTTATTTTAAAATAAAATGCAATAAGAGCCGCTTATGGTGGTTAACTGCCCATCTAGTTATTTTTTGTGTTTTTTTGGAATTTTAAAAGAAAGCATAATAAAACTTAACCTACTTGGATGAAAGAAAGAGTATCTGATTATGACAAAGAATAATAAATGGAACATATTTCTGCGGTGTTTTCAACTGTCAAACACAGGAATGATAAGCTCATGCAGTTGTAGAAATCTTTTGAAATTGAAGCAAGCGTAGGAGCGGAAAAAACTGCAACTGCTGTACCCTTGATGCAGATTTCAGATAGACAAATTAAGCAACGAGTTGTCGCTGTAGGATCCAAGACAAACCTAACCAAGTGTGAAGAACTAATTTGCAGAAAAATCACAAGGCACACGAGGGTGATTTACAGATTGTTTTGGTCAAATTATTAACCTAAATTCACTCTCTGAGGAGCAATGCTGGTCTTCCTCTGTTCTAATTAATTAAGCAGGATTTGCAGCAAATAACTAAGATAAATATTCTCATGCACATGCTCTGGATATAAACTTTAAGAAGGAGTTTAAACCAATACATTTTGTTACAAACTTATCGCAATTTTTTTGTGCACTACTCAAATTTTTTTTAACTTTCTAATATTTTATATTTGGTTGGAATAAAAAAAATTACCATTCAAATGCAATCCAAATGATTAATTTAATAAATTTAATATGCCTTAGAAGTCAAAAAAATGAGAAAAAAGTAGTAGCGACAAGTGATTACTTTATTTATTTATTTATTTATAAGCAGACAAAACTAATTAATTTGTTTGTAAATTTTGAAATACGTACCCAAATGCTTTAATGATACTTGCTGATCCCATATAATTGTAGAAGTTGAGAGTTCAACTCTTACCCTGTATAAGTACTTATGAGCCATAAATATTTGTGTTACAGCTTATATAGTTTATTTGAGCTATAACTTCACTACTATATAATTTACATAGATAAATATAAAATAATAATTAGAATACATGTAACAATCCTTTTATCTTAATTGTTAAAATTCTAGTAATAAAAATTAATTTTTGAATAATTATAAACTAGTGCATGCATTCTTCAAACATCTATCTAATGATAAGTGTTATTAACATCACCAAAAAATAAAAACTTATCAACCTCTTACTTATACACTCTATTTTTTTTATACATAAATTGCATTATTTGAGTCCTCTTGAAAAAGTTTAAATAAGAGGTATAACTCGTATAAACTACATATAAAGTGTAACTTAATAATACCTTAATTTTTCCCTTGTTAACTAATACTAATTAGAAAAGACAAGGTCAAAGACACTCTCCTTTAAAAAGAAAAATAAATTATGAATTATGAACGGCAAATGGAAGAAGTTAACTTATGTGTGTATGTGAGCGGTTTAATATTCAATTGAATCATATACCATTCATTGCCCATTTTACTCACTCAATAGTCACCTTAATAGGGCATGAAATCTGTCCACATAGCTAGGGTCACTACTCTAGATGTCAATTATAGCCTTAATTTGTTTTTGGCAATGCCAACCAAAGAAATTACTAATCAAAGTTAATAACTGTCGGGCCATGTGGACCCCCAAAATAGATTTGAACTAGGCAGACATTTCTTAATCAAAAAATTAGAATTTTTCTTAATTTAAAAAATACTTTAGTGAATAAAATTTTTTCGTTAGCCTATATACAAGTTACGGGTCAATTCCGAATATTACCGTTGGATAAACCCAATAATAAAGACTGTATTACACAAACGGGTAAAGAATCATACAAAAAGCATATAAATCTCCTTGCAAGTTACATGGCCATATAAATACGACAGTTCAAATCACTCAAATACATCATGATAAAACAAACGGAATAAGAAGGCAAGCTACCCAAAGCTTTAACCTAACTAAAGGTGATGAAAAGCTGATGTCGTGCATATTGCATGCTTAGCCGATGAATAAGTGCACCCCAATGGCGAGCAAGAAGATGGTAATGAGAGCGAAGAAGAGCAAAGCATGGACAAAAATGGAGACGCCGCTCGTCTGGAAGGTACCAAATTCAACAAATCGGCTGCGTCCTGGCATCTGGAATAGCAGGCCTGGGGATAAGAGGATAAAGAGAATAACAGACACAAAAACAGGACCCCAATCAGACATTGTTTAACCTCCTCAACTCCCCTCCCCTTCTTCTCTTGGTGGGCAATGGGTACTTGGCTTGCTTCCATGGCCAAGGAGACAGAGTTGAAGTGAAGGAAGCCAATTATATATAAAAAGTCGTAGCAAAAGATTGTGAAAGGGGAAAGGAATGATCTAAGAGTTGGTTTAAAAATTGACTGTCTGGTAAACGAATTAATTCTTTTCTTGTTACAGAGTTTATGATCAGAGGCGGTGCTTGTGGCTTTTGAGTTCACGGTCCGCTAGTTAATTCAAATTTAATTGGACCATGCAAATTTTCATGATAATTAAAATCCATGCTTTTGGTCTAATGATTAGGGATATACGAATTGAGTGAAGAAGTGAGGAGTTTGAATCTCGCCTACTTGCATAAGAGGTGGTTGAAAGTTGATCAGATGACTCAGATCGTATAAATATTTTACTCGTCGCTCGCCATTGGCCTACAAATACTGCACATCACTAAAGAGTATTTTTTGTAATTGAGAGGCATTAACTGGTTTTAAAAAAGGGCACCAGGCAGTTTTTGATTTCTCAACAGGATAAAACATTCCAAGGTTCTTGCCCCAAATGACATGAACTTGGTGGCATGGGAGGTAGCATCTGTTGGTCGGCCCATCAAAGATTATTGTTTTTTTGGATCCCCAGCACAAGCGACATAAAATTAACAAGGATAATTAAGTAGTCACACCAGTTAAACACTTAAAAAAATTTCCAATAGACGTACAATTTAGACAAAGAATTCTGATCAGCATCAAGAGACTTGATGATGGTGAAAGTATACATGTGTGGGGTTGTGCGGTGTTGTGCGAGTATTCGTGGGCTGTGTTCTTTGTTACGGGCGTTGGGTTGCATCTTTGTTTTTTCTACTATTTTTTAATAAATTTTGATAACAAAAAATTTTTTTTTGTGTACAAAAAAAATAAAAATTCTGTTTGGAAAAAAAATTATTATTATTATTTAAATAAGTTAGTGTTTGACAAAAAAAAAAAAGTCTGATGTCCCGAATATATAAATACAAAATATTACTTTTACGTGTAATTGCGACCTGTTAAGATTTATCGGGAGAATAATTTCAAACTTTTAGACTGATTACGATGCGTGTATATATTAATTAATTACATTACATACTCTTATGTGAATGTACAGTATAGCTCTCCTCGTGTGAACGTGCATGCTTGTACCTGATATAATTAATTAAATTACCTAAAAAAATCAACGGTTCTCATAAAATTTTGTACCTTATTAATTTGTATCATCCCACAATCTGATTATTACAATGAATTTACGTTAATTGATTCCATTACAACATTTCAGTATTGAATTAACCACATACTGTAACATGCATGTCTTACATTAATTAACTACCTCAAATAAAATTATCTTTTTCAAAAAAAAATTTATATCAATATCCCACTTATAAGAACTGATACTTGTCTGTCGAATCTGGCGTGTTCCCTTCCAAATTCATGCGCATGAGAGTCAAATCTCTTCTAAACTTCCCCCTAAATGCTGAATGGCCATTCTATTTTCGTTGCATTAACATGTTTGAATGGATCATTCGCAACCAGCAAACACAACGAACTGCTCTCTATATATTCATGTAGATAAAGCCATCTTTGTATTCCCCAGTCTTTGAAATCTGAACTATCTTCTAATGGAGGCATCCAAGCCGACCTCCTTGCCTCACTACTCTACTATATTATTCCTCATCACCCTCCTTGTCGCATCTCTCATTCACCCTTCCTGTGTCTTCGCAGCAAACCAGCCCATCAAAACTATTGTAGTGCTTGTCATGGAGAACAGGTCCTTCGACCACATGCTGGGATGGATGAAGAAATCCGTCAACCCAGAAATCAATGGCCTCACCGGCAATGAATGCAACCAAATGTCCACCACAGATACTAACTCCACCAAGGTTTGCGTCTCCGACGACGCCGAGTACGTCGACCCCGACCCCGGCCACTCCTATCAAGAAATCAAGCAACAAATCTTCGGCTCCGGTACCGCTCCCACAATGACCGGCTTCCTAGAGCAAGCTCTCAACATGAAGGATAACCAATCGGAAGCAGTCATGAAAGGGTTCAAACCAGAGGCAGTTCCTGTGTACGCTTCTCTAGTGCGTGAGTTTGCGACCTTTGATCGATGGTTTGCATCTGTTCCTTCCTCTACTCAACCCAATAGGCTATACGTCTACTCGGCCACTTCTCATGGATTGACTCACCAAGACAAGGCGAAACTAGCCGAAGGCCTCCCTCAGAAAACCATCTTCGACTCTCTACATGAAAACGGGTTGGATTTTGGTGTCTACTACCAAAATGTTCCGACCACACTCTTCTATAGGAACATGAGGCAATTGAAGTATACCTTCAAATTCCATCCTTATGATTTGAAGTTCAAGAAGCATGCACAAGAGGGGAGTTTGCCCAGGCTGACGGTGATAGAGCCGAACTACTTCGACCTACCGGGGCGGCCCGGCAACGACGACCATCCGTCGCACGACGTCGCAGAAGGGCAGCGGCTGGTGAAGGAGGTGTACGAGGCGCTCAGGTCGGGGCCGCAGTGGAACCAGACGTTGCTGGTGATCACGTACGATGAGCATGGCGGGTTCTATGACCATGTCCCTACTCCCTTGAACGTTCCTAGTCCGGATGGCATTATAAGCGATATAGACTCGTTTAACTTCGGTCGACTGGGGGTTAGAGTCCCTAATATCATGGTGTCTCCTTGGATCAACAGAGGAATAGGTATAAAATTACAGTGTTTTGCTCTGCAATCAACAAATTATTTGACGATCTGTTTTGATGAACTAAATGTTCGAATTTGATGCATTAACATTGTTGGAACGTTTTTTCATAGTGGTGAGTGGGCCTAATGGGCCGGCGAGCAACTCGGAGTTTGAGCACTCATCAATCCCTGCAACTATAAAGAAGATGTTTAACCTAAGCTCTCCCTTCTTGACGAGGAGGGATGCTTGGGCTGGTACATTTGAGCTAGTGGTAAGCCAATTGACCACACCTAGGACAGATTGTCCAGGTATGAAACAATATTAGATTAGACTTTGGCTTTAACAGATTGAGGTTAAAAAAATTGAAGCACGGCATCATTTTCTGTATTTGATTTGACAATTTATCAATGGGCATGTGACTTCATGGCCTTCTAGTTTACGCCGGTTCATCGATTATAACGTGCTAAAAGAAAACCCAAGATAGTCCAAGTCCGATTATATATATTAGAATAGTTGAGAAGTTGAGACACATAATATCGTAATGTAATCTGATGCCCTTATATATAATGAACATTAACCTACGTACCCACTAGCCAATTTTTGTTTAAATTAGTTTATTCCTTTTAAAAAGGCTTTGTTTTGCTAAGTAAAGTTCTCTTTCAGGCCGCTACAGTACACTTTTTGCTACCTTTAGATTATCCTGTTAATATCAGGAGTACATACTTACCAGCGAATTAAAGAAATTTTTGACGAGTGTTCATGTCGACAGAAACTCTTCCAGACCCAGTTCCTCTCAGGAAAACTTCTCCACAAGAGAAACGAAAGCTATCGGGATTTCAAAGTGAGATAGTGGAATTGGCAGCAGTTCTCAGTGGAGATCACCTCATGGTCGGCTTTTTCAACAACATACGCGAAATGACCGTCGAGGAAGGGTACCATTATGTCACACATTCCGTTGCAAGGTTTTTCCAAGCAAATAAAGATGCCATCAATATGGGCGCTCTTGAATCTGTTATAGTTGGAATGAGACCTTCTCTCACAAGTAGACCGAAAGAAGTTCCCTGAGCAACTCGCCATTCATTATATATATAAAAGCATTTCTAGCCTTGTTTTAACACCTCTAGGACAATTCGCTGGGCAATGTGTGTAATGCTGAGTCCCTGACAATCTGTTCTTGCAAGAAAACTTTTGTCGGCTCAAAAATATTATGGGTTCAAAATCTTCAGTCCGTAAATGGCGTCAAGATTGAGCTGAGTTTTCATTGTGGTGTCAAATATACTCGAAGGTTAATATTCGAGCCACTTTGATTACTTCTCGCCTTTAATTTTATAATAATCGATTGAAATTATGTACATACTATGAAAATGTCTAATTTTTCATTGGGGATCTTATAAAATAATAACACACTGATCAGAATTTATAATTATTCGTATCATAGTTCTTAAACTTATTTTTTATTCGTCAAAAGAATCTAAGTTAGGTAATGCATTTATATGAAGTGATCTGAGAGGGACGCGAATTCAGTAAAATGATACAACTAAATTTAGGTTAAGCTCGCATGCGAGGCCTATATCATATAGTAGAGCAAAAATATTAAATGTGAGAGAAATGTATATATAATTCATGTAGTTGCATGTAGGTTCATGTAAAATAAAATTATACTAATATATAATTTTATGCCGTCATTTAGATTAAGGTTAGCGGATCACAGTCAGACGAAATCACAAGTTAGGTACGTATAATAGGTAGAATATCGTATTTTCCTTGTTGGTAGCCTGGTAGCCTAGGTCGGCCTGAGCCTAGATTCGACCACCATGCACCGAGTGCAACGGGGGTCAAAGAATTGACTCAGTCTGACACTGAATCGTATTATGTGCATAAATTGTGTAATGCATCGACATTATTTTGGAGTAGTGATAGCCGCCCCCATAAAAAGGCTACGGCTGGGGTGAGTGAGGCACAACGATTCCTCCATCGCATTGGAGTGCAGTGATAGCCTCCCCATAAAAAGGCTACGACCAGGGTGTGTGAGGTACTGGCACTAGAGTTGGTGGTGAGAGCTTCCCCACAAACGGGGCATAGCAATCACCTGAGTGCAATGATAGCCTCCCCATAAAAAGGCTACAGCCGGGGTGTGTGAGGCACTGGCACTAGAGTTGGCAATGAGAGCTTCCCACAAACGGGGCATAGCAATCACCTGAGTGCAGTGGTAGTCTCCCCATAAAAAGGCTACGGCTGGGGTGTGCAAGGCACTGGCACTAGAGTGCAGTGATAGCCTCCCTATAAAAAGGCTACGGCTCACTGGCACTAGAATTAATAGTGAGAGCTTCCCCACAAACGGGGCGTAGCAATCACTTGAGTGCAGTGATAGCTTCCCCACAAAAAGGCTACGGCCGGGGTGTGCGAGGCACTTGCACTGGAGACGGTAGTGGTAGCCTCCCTACAAAAGGGCTAAGCCGGGGTGTGCGGATCACAGCGGATACCTCCTCCGCAATGTTTTGGAGTATAGCGGAATCGCTCAACCGCATATTAAAATAAACACAAGGGAATGGTGGAATGTACTTGATTTATTTTATCTATTATACTACTTAGTGTTGTAATCACTAATGCGGAATTGCCTCCGCAGGTGTGCAGATACGAAATTAGGTGATTGACAACCGGAGCATGGAGCAAAATAAATATGAGGACTCCTTTTTTTATTATTATTGAGAAATAAGTGTGGTTACTGGGAAACGGTCCGAGATTGTAGATCTTTATATGTTTTTGTTAAAAATGTTAGACATATTTACTTAATTTTGAGTAACACCTGGCCAGCTAGGCCCACAATATTATAACAAATAGCTGGTCGTAAACTGCTTATGGATTTTCTTTTCTACTTGTGAGGGAAGATCTCATTGCAACTATAGTCGATTCATGAGCGCCCATGTTGATAGCATCTTGCAAAGAGATTATGAAAATTGTTCTGGATTTGTGGGAGAAGTTGTTTGACATTGAGATTTGGCTTTGTACTGTGAATGAAAAAGGCAAATTTCAGATTCAGCCAGACCACAGATTAACAAATTTACATTTAGGCATAGACAACTGTGTATCTAGAGATGACAACCCATGAAAGGTGGTTATTTGTTGGTGCTGAGTTTTCTTCACATAAGATTGAGAAAAGTATGGTTCACAAATGATCGAAGGTCTTTCATAAAGTTTTAGTTAGGCGTTGCAACTGTAACACCCCAAATCTGGTTCACACTCGTGAACCGAACCGGCATGTTACTAGCCCCGGTTAGGTCGGCTAACTCGAACCTAACTCATACGGATCCAATCTCGGCATCTTAAGATGTAGATACGACTTGTCATGCATGGATAAATGCTTAAAACCCTAATATTATACTACATGAATGACATGTAACCTAAATTTCACATCATTACAACTACGATAAAAATTTTGAAATAAAACAGACAGGGTCTCCCCTAAAAGTGCAATTATGGGCCCACCCTGTCAAAATAATATATATATATATATATATATATATATATATAAATGTATACACATGCATCCATAATTTCATTCACACAAACTCTAGTATCTTATGAATTCATTCTGAAGCTGGGGTTTCAACCCACCACGCTTCCGCTGCGCATCTCTGATCATGTTCACATTCTATCATGTCTCATGCATTTGAACATGTCATTCACAATATAATAACATAATAACGCAAAATTAAACATTGATAAATCTAACATGTGTGTGTTTACAAGACCTCATTGCTCCTCCGTCCAAGCTGGCTCCTCCAACTCGTGATTATTACCTACATATAGTATAAAAATACGTCAGTAACAAGTGTTACTGGTCTGGAAAATAAAATAATTATAATAAACTGGCTATGAGAGCAAACTCTCATATGAAAGAAAACCAACATATACTCCACGTGAACACTCTGAAGGGTACTACTGAGGCGCCACTGGGCTGCAACCCGGTAGCATCCCTAACTTACTGCTGCTGGTATTGTGCCGCTCTCGGCACTTCTTTTCAGTACTTCTTGTGAAACTTTATCCTAAGCCCTCTCTTTACCTCCATATTTCTCCTGGCCTTGAGCACGAAGGCCGAGTACTCTCAGGCAGTCGCCTTTAGTACCCTTTGAACCACAAGTCCGGACATGCACTGTACTAAACAGTACCCGTAAACCTCCACGTTCTTCGGGTGTGAGGAACTCAAACGCGGAGTTGTCAGGATCCCTCGGGAATGGAACAGTCCGCTGGCACTAATCCAGAGCCCGCTTTGACTGTCACGACATCATCTGCATGGTACGTGCAGTCGATTTCTCCATCTCTCGTCTCATTGAAAACGCGAAGACTACATATATATAGGGCTGGGTAGGGGTTTATATAATAGGCCCGAAGGCAACTTGTGGTGGATCTTATTTTCGAAATCATCCTCGAGGGATCTCATCCTCGAGGGGTTATTAATCCGGAAAACTATTCGATTAAATGGCCCGAGTTAAATGGGATCTGATAAAGCGCCACTTAACTCGTCCGGTGGGCATTAAAACAAACATACAATAGAAAAGAGTAAAACAGACGAGTCCTAAACGGACCTGGTAGAAGCTCCAAGCGTGTCATCGCACCTAGGCGGCGAGCTCTTACTCCGTACCTATACATCAAAACTAAATACTAACGCCCACTAACTACATGATGCATCAAACTCAATAAACATCAATCACAATCAATAATCATAAATATGAAAATACTTCTAACTCATCCTATTCTTACCAATTTTATTGTATTTTCCTTAAGTTACATTACTCGATTAGCATGCTCAACTCGATCTACCTCATTAGATCACTCACTATTCATTCTCAATTAATTGCATCATGCAATCATCACTACACTCATACTCATACATTTATCATGACAATCATTCAATTCTAGCATGTTATACTAACAATCATAATCAATTTTAAATAACTCAATCGGAGGTAATTATACCTCACGTAGTCGGCAATCGGCGACGGCTAGGGTTCCGTCGCGCGTCTCGGAGCTCGAATTCGGCGCTCCTCGGCGTCCGACGTTCAATCAAGTCCAACTGGGTGAGCTCCGCGGAAGATCCAGTGAATTCCAGCGAATTCTAGAAATTCCGATTTTCCGACAGTTTTTCGGCAGCTGCTGGTGGTTTTCGACAGCTTCCGGTGGTTTTCTGGCGACAATTGCCGGCGGCATCTACTAGCCGGAAAGTGGTCGAGTTGGGTACCCTCGGAACCAGCTCGGCGAGCCCGACTCATCTATGACATCAGCGTGGCCAATGGAGGCGGCGGCTCACCGAAAAATGGCAAAACAGAGCCGGCGGCGATGGGTCGCTAGATCCGGCTGGCCACGGTGGCGACGGCCTCCGTTCCAGTTGGGGAAGGTCGCTGGAAGGCTAAGGGTGCTGAGGCGACCGACCAATCGCGGCAGCGCTGGTCGCCGGCGGCGGGATCGGCGTCGAAGCACAACGCGGGCGCGGCGTCGCGACGTGGCTTCCTCGCATCGCGACGGTCCGATGGGGGCCGGACCTGGTCGGGGCGGCAGGGCGACGCCGTGGCCGGGCTGGGCGGCATCGATCAGCGGCCAGGCGGCATCGGCTGTGGCGGCGGTGGTGGCGCGCGAACAGGGGCGACGCGAGCGAGGGTTTGGGGGAGAAGAAAGGAAAGGTCGAGGGTGTGTGTGGTGGCAAACTCGTAAATATTACTTGACTCGTCTCCGACTCGAGTCAAGTATAATAACTAAGTCATATTAAATCCTAAAAAAATTCATAAAAATCGGGAAAAATCCCGTAAAATCAAACAAATACCAAACATCGTAATGATATGCTCTAGAACTATCAACCCACCTAAAATGCCCGTAACGCGTCCTAACGCGATAAATGGCCTAAAACTAATTCTACGATCCATTATATATTATAATAAAAAATGAACTGCATACTCTCATATATTCGAATAACTCGTTCTTTTCTGTTGTGTTCATGACGTTATCATCATATACTTGGATACACATGACCCTCATGACTCATACACGAGACTGGCATCGACTCAGTACACGTGTTCTAAAACTAACTCGACTCGAAAATAATGATCGAACCGACTGATTCTGAATATAAAACCCTAACTCGAATCGTGAGTTTTATAACAACATTTATGCAAGGAAGCTTTGCAAGATCTGGAAAAGAAAAGAAAAAGCCTGAAATACATTCACACAAATCAAATATGATTTACCATCAACCTAACTTTCGATATTCAATATCGTTAGAACATAGTTATTTATAATATATTCTTTAACTAAATAATTTAACTTGGCTTTTGGCGATACATAATCAAATCCAAGCGTTTGAACCCTCAAAGAACATGGCATTGTACAAAGAAAAAATGCAGGATTCACACCGATCAAAGTCAACACCTGCAATAGCAAATTGACTTTGCCGCGGGCAGCAATGGGCGAAAGGGTTTCCAACAAAGGGGGCGAATGAAAAAACCATGGGATAAAAATGGAGGGGATGGCACGTCAGCTGTTTAGTTTATGGATTATCTCCTCTCGCACTAAATAATTACAAGCTATATTGATAGAACTTGATCACCGAGACTCTCAAGGCAATTTCCAAAGTATATTCCAAGCAACTTACAGAGTGTAGCATAATCCAAGAAGTCAAAAGTAGCAATCAAAATGAAAGAAACACACCTACTTATAAATTTCCCACAACGGCAGTATTTTCAATCGGCTTTCATGCCAACCTTCTAACTTTCAATGACACAAACGCCAAATATTCCCCCTGGCCCTCCTGGCTGCACAAGTTTTTTTTTTAAGAATAGTTCAGACGGAAGATGTCATTCAAGACATAGTAACTTCCTTGTGGAGTGGGCATCAAATGGAACATCTGCAGGAAAGAAAGAAAGGATAGATACCAACATCACAGACAAAAAAATTACAATAATAAATTGAAATGCACTGACATATCAGTAAACAAAAGCGTGGAAGCGTTAAGATTGAACAAGCCAAGATCCAAAATGTTTGCACAAACATCACATATGCAATTACTAAGTGGTTTTGACCTGAAAGCCATATAACTTACCGGGATGATGATGACCATAATACAATGGAAGCCTTAAGACAAAAAATAACCTCCATGAAAATTTGGAAATCAGAAGGTCAATAATCAAACTGTTAACAAAAATTACATATCCCCTCAAACATAAATTATATAAAGAAACACAAATCAAAACAGAAAACCAAAATAATTTTGTTAGAATGGCCAAATAACAAAATGACAGAGGAATAAGGTAAAAGTAGTAAGGCCGAAACAGTTACCAAGCGAAAATTTGGAACTAGAAAATTATTGCTTTTGAATATCAATACAGTAAGTTTCAAAAGTTTTGATGCCAAAAAGAATCTAGACAAGGTTATTGTCATAACCATCATTAGAAGAAGCCTAAACCGAAATCCAAGCGGGAAACAAAAGAATTACACATCACCTTGAAAGATTATCTAATAATTAGAAACACCCAGCATAATAATCAAATAGATAAGAAAAAAAACATCGACAATACACATTACAATTGCGTTAAAAGAGAACGGCCAAAAGTAAGCCAAGACATGTTTGATGCAACTAAAATTGATTTTTATCAGCGTGCAATACACAGCCACGCAAAGTAAGAGCTGGATTATAAAACAAAAGGCTTTAATTTCATGCAATGTTTGCAAAGTCTAGAGATTTCAAAGACAACTCCATTTTGAGAGATGTTGGCATTAATGAGACTTTCATTTTGGGAGCGCGGCATCGTCTTCCCAAAACAAGATTACAAGTTCATTTTTAGTTGTTCTGAAAAAAATCGAAATCAGAGAGATCTCAACACAATTTCAGACAGATCTTGACATCATAAGATGATTCGAAGACAGGTAAGGAAAATCACTATTACAAGTTCCTAAGACATTCCCAAGCAATGGATATCAAAATTACAAAGCAGACTATGAAGAATCCTAGTAAAAAAAAACAGAAGTTTGCATGACCAAATGTTCAAATTTATGGAATCACTCAATGAAGACAGTAGAAAGCAAATCCAAACACAAAAAAGACCACCTCAAAGTACACTCAGATAATTTTTTTTCGATTTTTTAAAACAATTTTTACATTTATTTTAACTTGCAAACATGCCAGTAGCACATTAAATTGTGAACATTCAAAACAATAGCAATCCAAGCAACAAAAATTTGCTAACAGCAATCAATATGTGACAGGCTGTCAAACATACCCCCAACCGTATATTTTGCTGAAATAGATCCACTAAAGCAACAAACTAAATAGTTAAACAAGCCGCACTCAAGATCCTCCGACAAACTAAATGTAGGTAATGATGAATACAATAACTAACTAAATAGTTGAGCTACATAAAAGAGTCATTTCACAAGTTCAGTGGCAGAAATTATATAATGAAAAATCGGAAAATAGATAAAACTGGCAGTCGTCAAACAATTAGTAGGATCACATGAAATAAAAATCAGTTCTTCTATGCATTATCACCGCTATTATTCACCATCTCCCTGAACATCTCAAACAACCACACAAGATCTCCAGTAAGCTAGAAATAAAAAATTAACACTAATAAATGGGGACCCTCTAGTCACTGCCAAACCAATCTCTCCAACCAGATCCAACAAAAGCTATAGGCATCATCTGCATATATTATTGCAATAATCTAACTAGTTGAATCCCAATACAAATTTTAGCTCACAAATTCAATGGTAAGATAATACAACTATAACAATCATCGTATTTGTTGAATCCAATAAATATTTCATCTCACGAATTCAACGCTCAGGTAACCAGAAGAAGGCATGAAACAAATCGTCCTTCTATCAAAGTGTAAGCCAATAATGATATACCCATCTATTAAGCCCATCATTCACCATCTCCTATAAAGTTGCTATGCTTTAACACTCTACAAGAAAAACATAGCTTTGAAGAAAACAAACCTTCTCGAACCAGATCGAACAAACTGGAGCAAATCTCATCTAATTAGTTGAATCCCAGTAAGGGACATCTTACAAAATCATAGTCGGATTAAACGATGATGCCGGCGAAATCAAACCCACTATCCTGAAATAAAAATACGATCTTTTCCACCGACACGTCGTGATTATCATCATTCCATAAAATCAAAAAGCATGTCAAAGAATAAGATCAACATCAATCGCCACCGCCCACCAATAAGCACACAAAATAAAAATAAAAATCTCTGAAAATTGCACCTATGCAACTCAATCAGATCCAAGAAGGCAAACCTCGCATCAAATCCGAACGCAGAAACAGAAATCCAAGAGTCAGAAAATACAAGGACCTGACTGAACTTGAGCGAGTGCTGCTCGCCGGCAAGCTGGAGGCTGCCGGAGACGAAGACAAGCATGCCGCCGGCGGGGCCGGAGGGCTGGCAGTCGACGGTGGAGATATTGTGTTTGCACTGCTGGAAGGGGAGGTTGCTGAGCTTGTTGAAGATGCTGGCGGAGCCCGTGATCTTCTCGCCCTCGAAGGTGAGCATGGAGGCATCCTGGTAGAGGTTGCCCAGATCCGCCCGGTTGGTGTCGAAGGTCCTGTAGTAGTGGTCAACGAACATCCTCGCCAACGCGTCCGGGTCCATCCTCGCCGCCTCCTCGACCGCCGCCGCCGCCGCGCGATGGGAGGAGACGAAAAGAGAGGGTCTTGGGGAAGGGAAGGGGGGCGATGGGATTTTATGGACTTATTATGCTGGGGAATGGATCCGGCCCGGTGCTTAAGAGCCCACATGCGAAGTGGGCTTTTCATCTAAAAAAATATAGAGTAAAGTTGTTAACGGAGTGGACAGCTCAAATCCAGCCATAAATTTAATCCCACGTCTATTACTTATAAGAGTTATGTAAAAAATTATAAAATTTTTATTTAATTAATTATTTTTAAAGAGATGATCTAGATATATTATTTTGTACTTAGATTTGGTCGTTATAAATTGTATTAGAACAACATACTTTTGTGTTGGATAATAAGTTAGACTAAGAACGTTAACTAAGTTAGTGGTTATAGGCCAAAAGAGGGTACCTGGGTTAGAGTTAGTAAGTGTAAGAAATTTGAAGATGAAATTTTTTAAGGTGGGTAAATTGTGAGATCTTTCAATTTAGTCTTATATCTAATACATATTAAGGTAAGATATAAATTATAGATCTTCAAGTTAGCTAACTACTTTAGAAAAAAAATTTAGCCTCATTAATTTTCACTTTGGGTTGGGCTGTTATAGAAAAAAGTGTGTGCAATAACCAAGGGCACTTAGTGTAAAACCTATGACTTGAGTCCTTACTTTTAGGTAAATCAAATCCAAAATGTGTTTGTAAAATGTCCAATATCCGTTTCACATCTTCCATGCTAAAATGTTCAATTTTTAGAAGATCTTTTTGACTGTTATTCAAAAGGTCAAATAATGTATGTATATTGGACTTTTTAAGATGGGGAAAGCATTAGCACAAGTCAAATTTTTTGAAGAACGTATCAAGGGATAGTTGGATTTGGTTAGACAATGTGTGGTTGGTAAACAAGGATTGATTTTTTAGTAAGGTATGCAATATATCGTCAAATATTCAATATGATTCCACAAGATCTATTTTCGTTCAAGTAACAAATATTAGCCAATTGAAAGGATCCTCTAAGGTTTTATGGTCGCTAATCGGTTGGTTTGACCATTTGTTCAGGTCAGTTCAGCTTTCAAAACACGTGCGCGGGGCTGAGGCTGACCGTGTGTACTTGCTATAAGGGTATTCCCATGTATATTATGATAGTGTTATATACATAGCAGGCTGAATTATCAGTATATACGAGAGTATGCTATGATTATTTTATTTTTCTCAGTAGATCGTAGGAATTAAATTTAGGCCTTTGATTTTATTAAGATGCATTGGTTAGGATTTTTTGTTGGGTTGGTAGTTTTTAGAGCATGTCATTCAACACATGTTGACTTTGTTTTATTCCTATTTTTATTTTGACTCATGTCCATGACTTGTGTTTAACTCAACTTGGCAGACCCTATACAAGTTTTTTGGAGCCTTTAGAACTCACTTTACACCTAGTTGGTTTGACCCTAGCCAAGTGTGAAATTAGAAAAAAACACAACTTACCCAAGCCCGACCCTTTTCCCCCTTCAGTCATCTACCTGACACCTCGTCCTCCCTCTTGTCAACACCACCACCTCCAGCAACCTTGCCACCAGTAGCACTGCCGCTAGCCAGCACCGTCGTCCGGCCTCACCTCCTTCATTTCCTCCTCACCTAGCCCCTCCTCCTCCATCTTCTCCTTCTACTTCCCTTGCTCACCGACTACCCTTTTCTTCTTGGAGCACCGTTGGCAATGTCACAGTCGGTCGCCGCTGTTTGTCCAGCCCTTTCCTCACTGACCAACCTTTCCCCCTTCCCTTTCCCTCTCTTTACCCCTTCCCTCTTCATTACCCCGATAGGTTTTTCCCTTCCTATTGTCGTGGCTGCTGCCACCGCTGGCAGTGGCAATTAGCCACCACTACCAGCCAATTTCTGGCCAGTGTCCACCTAGCCACCCAGACCCCACATAGCCCTAGCCTTAGCCCCCTCCCAGTCGTCCTCCTCATCATGTGGCAATCACCGCCGCCACCCCTTGGTGTCATCAACAGTTGCGATCGTCGGCATTGTCGTCGATTCTACCCGAACTTTAGTGAGATGTTCTTTAGTCTTCCAATTTTAAATTTTTTTAATTCATTTTAACAATTATGCATATCGTCCATAATTTTTATAAAATTTTCATGTTTTGTGAATATATTAATTTTGTAATTTTGTGATAATTTTTTGTTCATTGATAAAAAAATTTATGTAATTAAGGATTGATAATGATTAATGATAATTCAAATTATTCGAGTATAAAATTTTATATGATATTGATAATGTTAAACATTGTAAAGTTGTGTATTAATTTTATAATTGTGTAAGTTAATTATTTAATTGAGTAGGAAGTTAATTCAGAATGAGATGATAAGTTTAGAAATTGTGATATAGTCACTTAGTTCAAAGTGATGACTAGAAGGTCTAAATTGTTAAATCATCGATATAATGAACAAAAAGTGAATGAGTTTTTGTTATAATCATAGTGGATGTTGATGTGTTCATTTAAATTATCTGTTGAGTGTCTAATGATAATGTCATGATTTGTATGGTGAGTTATAAATTTACCTAGTCATTAAATTATTTCTTTATCAATGTAGTTGTTGTATCATCATCATATTTAATTGATAATGTCGAGTATCATGTTTCGCTTTGAATTATAGTTGTGATTATGTTCATATGGATTTATTTCATACATGGATAATATAGTTAGCATGTGTAAAACCCAGCTTTAGATTAGGCTTTACCCGCTTGTAGTTTGTCTGGTTCGGACCACTTTCGAGTCTATCGACTGAGCTCGAGCCAAACCAGTTTTCAGATCATGAGCATGGAGCCCAGATGGTCGTTTATGCATGTTATGATCGTTAAGTATGCCCAACATGCAAATGATAGCTTGAGTTAGGCTACAATAGAGCATGTGTTATGAATATATATGCGAGGTATATATATGATTTTTATGAGTTAACCCGGGTTTTAGGCCGTTGTATTTGGGATTTTTAGGGTATCCCATTTGCATGCATCATAGGAATTTCGGATCACCAAATTTCCCATGTGGGCCGAGCTTGATTGAGTAGTAAATTTTCACCCGATTGAGTTCAGGGTTTGAGCCTCATTTAGCCTTCTTGCCTCGATTCCTTCCTATAGAGTAACTTTTAGGATTTGAGTCAGATTTGACTTTGGACGGTTTCGATCTAAGCTTTCCGTCCATATGTATATTGCATATACCTATAGGTGCCCCCACAAGGTCATGAGTTGTTGAACGTTCAGATCATGCCACGTGGCAAGATCTGAGTTGCCATGTCAGCCCTAGCATTCTCCCTTCAATCTTCAGTGACTTTCTCACATTTTCATAGTTTTTAGTTCTAGTGCCGCCACCACTTCAGCTTGCCGCCAACAAGTCTTCGGCTTAGCCCTTGCCATTGATGTGGAAATTATAACGCAAGTGTACGTGCCGAATCCAATAATTAAAGTGATAAGAATGTATTAAACGCTAAACTAATTTCAAATTTCAAATTATTACTATAAATTTCACGAGAAATTATTACTATAAATTTCAAATTACCAAAACTAATTTAATTAATTGTACTTAAATAGAAATGAATTCAAAGAGCAATTAAATTATAGATTAAGGCTAAACTATTCTAAAATGCAATAATTAAATCAAATATTAACTTCAAGACAACAAACCTAAGATTTTTAATTTCCCTTAGTGCTCTATATGAGTAAAGTTATAACTTTTACCTATGAATTGCCCATTTAGATTATTAACCACGGGAATTAATTATTAATCACATCTCTTGAGTTACCATAAACTTATCACTGTCACCTAACTTTTATATTTCTATGAAATTGTGTATATAAAATGATACTTTAAGTTCTGCCCTTAACAGGTACCTAAGGCATATGAGTATATCTCTATCTCACATGTGAATCACCCAAAGTAGATAAATAAATATTATTTTATTCAATGACAAATTAAATCTTTTTATCTCTAGATAAGATCAAATCTCTAAATCTAACAATAGATGACTATGTTAATGATAGCATTAATGAACATTTTAAAATAGATGATCCAACATCACAATCATATAAATAAAAATTAATAACCTTTATCAATCCATGCACTTGGTGTCATTGAAAATCCTAGAAAAGAATTTATTTCATAAAATATTCAATTAAATACAAAAAATTCATATGTAATATGAAAGACATCATTTAATTACAAAGAAAATTAAATTAAAATAAGAAAAACTCTTTTGAGAAAGCGCCTTCTTCTTCTGATCCAACTTCTTCGTCTTCCTTTCCATCTTTCGTGCTGTCGCTCGTCCAGTGTTGTTCATCCTCCTTTCTTTAAAATCCTAATCAAGTATATAAAGGATCCACCCAAATATTTTAAGTCACCAGGATCTCTAAAAATATCAGAAAAATCAGTTTTTCTGTCACTAGCGCTCGAACACTCTAAATCCATGCGCTCAGCTCTCGGCCATAACATTTTCTTAACAAAAAGGCCAGCGCTCGAGCACTATGCTCTCAGTTGTAATTTTCAGGTTACGCTTTTTGGCCCGATTTCACCCCGAATTCATTTCATATCATCTTCTAACTATTATACCCTGCTAGAACAACATCATTTTTTACACCAAAATCACAATAATTTCTCGAATTATTAATAATATCTAACAAAATTTTAAACTAATAAAATTGAAATAAAAATCACTCGAAACATGACAAAAACTCAATACAAAATGCAAAGAATAATAACTCTTTTATAGAGTTATTGTAACACCCTCATTTCTGGCTCACCCTCCGTGAACCGACCCGGAAATGTCACCGGCGACCGAACCGTTCGTTAATCTACTAGATTCGGTTAAGCCGACCAGGATCTACTCTCGGCGTCTCAAGATGAAGATGCAAATATGAA